>JAEQBH010008900.1:0-119272 GCA_016808115.1 Tetrastigma voinierianum | reverse complement strand
TCAAGTCTGCCGGAATGAAACTATATGTTTGATTTAATTAACCATCTTCAGCCGACTGCTTGACTGTGGTGGCAATGAAAAGTATAGTTGGGTTTACATCACTTTAAAACGGTCGCTCGTTATTTGAAAATTTTAAAATTTTCCTGTAATTACTATAAATAATCAGTTTTAAATTAAGAAAATGTAATATTTGTGGAAACAATTTTTTTAATTTAAATTTAAAATATTGAATTCTCAAGTCTTTAGGGATTTAAATTTCTAATATATTTTAAAAAAAAATTGCTTTCTTTTCAAGTAATAATTTTTGTGTATTTTTGAAATTATTTATTTAAAATATAACTTCAATTTTCTAATGTTTAAAATAGAATTTTCTCCCGAGCCGAAGATCGCGCCTTGCACCTGGTGACTCACTCAATGCGCCCAACGTCCGCACGTCCAAGGTCGCCTCGGCTCCACATCATGCAAAGGCCTGCCGACTGTGATTAAAATCATGCGGAACTAACTAGAAGCGGAGTTTAAACCCCGTCTTCGGGATCCTGAGTCCCCACCTGGCCATCCCACCGCATATGAAAAGTCATAGCGGATACTACAAAAAGATATTTATCCACGGATTTCCTAATTTCAAAATCCCTTACGTCTCAAAAACATAAATACTTGATAAGGGAGAATTAGTCCTTGATAAGGAAAGTGATATTTTATCAAAAAATCATGATTATCTTCCTTATAATCAAGGAGAAATTCGAGTATAAAACATAAAGACTCCCCATGAAGGAAAGGTATGCAAATCCAACTGCGCTAACTCCCTTCTTTCTCTTCTCCACCATTTTTTTGACTTAATCATCGGAGAGGCTACAGTACACGTCGCCTGACCCCATTTTTGTGTTTATATCGCGCTCCGATGTCCCTGCAGGTCGACGATCCATGTAACTACAATCGATGCCATTCAGAATCAAACAAAAGGCTTCACGTCAACGATGTGCAAGAGTTCGCTCCAATGACTATCCAAGAGTCTGTCGCTCCAAAGAGCTCTGTTGCTCCAATAGTCTCGACGATTCCCCTTTCTAAATCTACTTCGTCTAACACAATTGCAATGACCAGAAACTTGGTGGTCCAATAGCCCGAAGATCAATTCCTTCATCAAGGCGGCGACATGAAAGAAAACAGAGCAAAGAAGCGCGTATAAGGAATCAGAAGATCGCTACCAACATCCGCAAAGTGTGAAAATGATCGTCAGGGGCCTGTGTAGAAAAAGGCGGATCTTGCAGCAGATGTAAGACAACGGCCAAGGCAACCGATTGCTTCGAGAATAAAGAAAAGAAGCCCATCGTCTCGATGATGTGGGGGAGGCCTCTACCAGACGACGAAGAAACTCAGCCGCTAAACCTCTCCCTAGCAAAAGTAGCAAGGCCAGCGTCATACTTAAAGACACTCGTGATCGCTCGCATTCAGCAATGCCGCCGATAATGACATCGCCTGCTAGGCAAGAAAAGAAACAGGTCAGGCGAACCAAACAAACGAAGTTGCCCCCGTAACGCGCTTCAGATACCCACAGGCGTAGTGCCACCCATATTGCCAGGATACCTTGCCTTCGATACATGACCTACACTCTACATACCGCATGCAACAACGATTCGGAGTCTGACGACATGCTCTCCTTGCCCCTAAGGCAACACATTCTCGACTATGAGTCACCCCGCGGGTTTTTAATACCAGCTTTCATTATGTTTGACGGCTCTACTGACCCTTATGATCAGATGCTCCATTATAATCAGGCGATGACTTTGAATGCCGACAATGACCTTCTACTATGCAAGTTTTCCCGGATGGGGCGATGAGGCTCCCGCACAGCCTGTTTCACAACCTCTCACGAAACTCAATAAATATGTTTTATGAACTTTGGGGAGCATTCATCTTGCAACACCTATGCTCAACACGTCAAAAAAGGAATATTAGTTCCTTACAAATTATTTTGAAACACGAAGAAGAGTCCATACGGGACTTCACAAGGAGGTTTGAGCAAGTCGTCCAACAAATAGAATTTTACAGCATGGATGCAGTTCTTCAAAACTTCAGAAGATGCTTTGGGCCGTCGACTCCCATTTTCCACTTGCTGTCCCTAGACCCGCCAACAATAATGGAAGAGTTATACAGGCGGGTAGACAGATACTTAAAGTTAGAGGACAATATCCAAGCAGCAACCTAGATAGTCATGATCATAAATCAGCTGGCTAAGAAAGATAAACCGAAGGGAAAAAAGTCGCCCGCATCCAACTTCCAGCCTTCATACCGATGAAGCTTTCTTCTGGCATGCTAAATTCAGCGGGGCGAATTCTCTTTGGTTTCAACTGAGCAACTACAACGACACTAGGAGGTGTCACACTCCCTATGAAAGCCAGCTACTAATTAGCGGGTTTTGTTTCCCTAATCGGCTTGAGGATGGGGGCCTTACAATGCCATAGTACGAATCCGCTACACTCCATGAAGGCTATACCTTCAACGTACCACCAAATGGTAAGCTATCTAACAAACGTTGGGCATGTTGACCTTTTAAGTAGCCAGTTGGCTGCACGACAGTGTTATTAATTGTCCATGCAGGAGCAAAGAAGGAAGTGCAATTCAACAAATTTCCCTGGATTTTGCAGATCTCGTGAATAGCAATCACGTGATGCCGCCTGGGGACAAGGAAAGAAAAGACCGCGATTGTGGGATCCACTAGAAGAAATAGAGAGTTGGACTCGACCTGTAGAGGTTCACCTACGTTAGCACCCTCTTGTCCAATGAAGAAATGCAGGCACGACCACACCGCCAAGAACATCATGTATCTGGGCTGAGACACTCCTGGAGGCGGGTCAGGATAAACTACCAGAGCCACAACCCGAACATCCTCCCATCGCTGCCAAGAAGGCAAGGTGAGGCGATTCCACTCGAATCGACATCAGATCATTCAGGCGGAAGTAGACAATCTCCTAGTAGCAGGTTTTATAAGGGAGGTAAAGTACACCAAATGACTAGCCAATGTGGTGATGGTACCAAAAAAGGGTGGTAAGTGGCACATATGTGTAGACTACATTGACCTCAATGAAGCATGTCCCAAGGATAGCTTCCCTTTGCCACGTATAGATCAAATTGTGGATGCAACAGCCAGACATCACATTCTATCATTTTTGGACGCCTTCCCTGGGTACCATTAGATTCCTAAGCATCCGCCCGACGTGGAGAAAACAGCCTTCATCACATCACAAGGATTGTATTATTACAACGTAATGCCACTTAGCCTAAAAAACACAAGGGCAACTTATCAAAGGATGGTGACTAAGATATTCCGACCACTGATAGGTAAATCCATGGAGGTTTATATCGATGATATGCTCGTTAAATCTAAAGAACGCCCCAATCACACAAGGCATTTACAAGAAACCTTCGAGCCGTTGTGAATACATAGCATGAAACTTAACCCTTTGAAGTGGGCGTTCGGTGTTAGCTCGGGCAAATTCCTGGGCTTTATGGTAACATAGAGGGATGTAGGCTAATCCTATCCAAATTTCAAGGCCATAATGAACTCTCAAACTCCTTCCGTAAAAGGTACAATAACTGACTTACTACCGGCGACTCGAGTAGTTTATATCTCACTTCACGATCGACAAGTCGCTTTTACACTTTAAAGGGAGAGCCAACAAATGGCCGGAATCAAGAACGCAGTTTCATAACAATTAAACAATATCTCAACGAACCACCGCTCGCAAATTTCTAAAGCCTGAGTCACACCTCATCTTTACTTGGTAGTCTCAAAATCTCGGTGAGTGTAGCATTGTTAAAAGAAGATGAAAAGCGAGGAAGCAGAGACCTATATTCTTCATAAGCAAGTCCCTATCCGAGGTAGATACCCGATATACCCGTCTAGAGCAGGCGCCACCGGTTCTCCGGGTAGCCGCTAAAAAAACTTCTTCTCTACTTCCAGGCGCACCCTATCATTGTACTCACCAACCTCCCTCTAAGAAGCACTATACATAAGCCCGATCTATCAGCATGGACGGCCTCTGGGTAATCGAAATGAGTGAGTCTTGCATTCAATATGAAACTCATTGGAGTTAAAGGGGCGTGAGCATCGCTGACTTTAGCGTAAATCCTCATCAGAAACGAAACCGCATAAATTGACCGTGGACTCAATGAACACGGCACTTCACGACAAATGGGAGCCGGACTGGGATTACAACTTAAAGAGCCCTGAACGGAAATAATGTGAGCCGCCATACGTCAGATTTCCGCTTCAATAACGAGGCGCACGAAGCAATCATAGCCTGGGATCGACCCCATAACTCGTATCCCAGAGGCGTACCATCATGTTTGACTCTCAATCGGGTGGTGGTAGGTAAAATGGAGAATATGAAACGAGAGACTAGCGCATGACTAAGTATGTAAGTCTAGTCAACCTACGACTAGGAAACTTCGTGGCTTGGCGATTGGAGCACGTCTCAAGAGATTCAAATGAAAGACAGATGCTTTGGCAGCCGTGGCAGCATCCCTACCAATAAAAGAAATGGTGCTTCTGCTCCTCTACTACCAGCGAGAGTCATCGATCACTACTAACCCGTAAACAAAAATGTGGACGGCGCGGTCCTTCTCAATGACTCCAATAGTCCGCTATTCAGCCGAGAACCGCCTGATACGCAGCCGGCTCACAAGATCCGTGTCTAGGCGCTCTTGCTTCTCCCTCATGAACGGCCAGCCTATATAAACGGTCCTCGACTCGCCCTACCTTAAGTGCATCACTCTACCGCTGTGGACAATATGTTTCGAAAAAGCTACATGACTTCCGGTATGCGGAATCATCCGTTGAAGACGCTATTCATAGAGCCCATACCTGGGCTACTATCGCACCAACCATGGCCACGTGTATGTAGTCGCCATGTCGAAGTGTGATCGGGCCAAGTACCGAAAGGCCCCCCTTGTCGGCTGGGTGCCGACACAAGACCTAACGACCATAACGAGCCCTTGGCCCTTCGCTCAATGGGGAATGGACATCGTAAGGCCACTGCCTACCGCCCCGACTCAGAATAAGCTATTACTGGTGGCCACTAACTTTCTCATAAATTGGATAGAAGCCGAAGCCGAAGCATCCATCAAAGATAAATAGGTTATTCGGGCCAGATAAGAACATCAGGTGTGATCTAATAATTTCAAATTGATTGTAATCGACAATGGACCACAATTTGATAGCCTGCATATAGGAATTTTTGGTAAATAATTAAACAAACCTCAGATCAATTTCTACACTACAAAGTAATGGCCAGTAGGAAGCATCTAATAAGACTCTCCTATTAGCCCAAAAACGCTTATGACCATCCAAAGGAAAGGGTAGATGAACTACCAGGTTTTATCGCCTACAAACAACCAATCGAAGCCAATCGGCATATCACCCCGTTCACCTCATGTATGGATGGAAGCCATCATCCTTACAAAAAATCGGGATGCCTATCAGACGAGCAAAATTTCAAAAAGAAAATGCCAAGCCATAAATCAAAGACCTAGACACAATCGACGAACTCCAGAGTCGGCACTGCGGCGTGATAGTACTCATACCAAGAGATTGACAAACTTGCACAACCAATGTGTGTAGTCGCCAGACGTCTACCGAGAATTAGTCTTAAGAAAGGTCTTTGAAAACACAAACAACCCAGTTAAAGGAGAAGTTCTAATTTCAATTAGGAAGGGCCACACCTGTAGTTCGAGTAAGGACACCTGGGTCTTATGCTAAGCAGCCGTATCTGACTACTATGCCTAGGATGTGGAATGCTACACCTTAAGAAGTATTATCGCAATGTTCTCTTTCGGTGATTACTATCATCAATAAAGATTATCTTTTGGGACATTTCCTCTAAAAGCCTATAAGTAATCGCTTTATCTTTAAGCTTAGACATGGTCAAGGCCCTCCGGCATCTCAAAAGCCTAGATATGGTTGGGTGCTATCCCGCCGGCATTTTCAAAAGTCTAGGACATGGTTGTTGTCCCGCTCGACACTTAAAAAGCCTAGAAATGGCTGTCTGGCCCCGCCGACACTTTCAAAGTCTAGGATAAGGTTGACATCTTGTCGACACTTATAAAGCCCGTACGGCCGCTACCCTACCGACACTCACAAAAGTCTAGATAGGTTGATATCCTGCTGACACTTATAAAAGTCTAGGTATGGTCAAGCACCCTCGCCGGCACTCTCTAAAAGACTAGACGTGGCTCTTAGCTCTGTCGCACCTTCAAAGTCCAGATGAGTTCCAGCCTACCGAAACTTTCAAAAGACTAGACTCGGTGGCCTCCCAAGCCTATTGGCACTTCTAAAGGCTAGACTTGTGGCTCTAAGCCTCGCCGGCACTTTCAAAGTCCGATGAGGCCCAGCTTCATTGAAAACTTTCAAAAGACTGGGGATCGTGGCTCTAAGCCTATCAGGGCACTTCAAAGCCTAGACTTGTGGCTCCAAGTCACTGGACACTTTCAAAAGTCCACCAGGGTTTTAGCTCCGTTGGCGCATGTTTATACATAACAATGACTTCAACCCGTGGACTAGCATAAGTCCAACAAGGTGTCTCACGACAAATTTCATGTGCAATAGTCATGATGATGCACCTCAAGTTACTTAATGGTCAGTTGGGACTCCGGGGCACCCTGTGTGGTTGCAAAGAACCTAGAGGAAGCGGTGAAGTCAAGATTTCAGTCTGTCAGACCGTCTCTACCGCAAGGCGTATCCATGTGGCAACTAACGCCGAGGTTGTGACATATCATCCTCTCTCCTCCCGCGGCCACTGCAGATTCACCCACTCAATCCATGAAGACCTTCTAGTCCCCCGTTGGTAGTCTTGATCCTGCCCAACCTTCTTGCCTCTTTCACCGATTGGGGGGTAGGCTGTGAGTCTTGTTCTCCCAAAGGTGATTGATTGGGTTGAACGAAGCTAACCAAGGCCCTTTTAGCGATCTCGCCAGTTCTCAGCTGACTCGCCTCGGGAAGAGCGCTCCGGATCGACTTCAAAAGATCGTGGGCAAGAGAAGTAAAATGTTCACCCCTAACGCTTTCTCTTGGCAACGAACGGGGGATGACAGGGGGCTATGTAAGGAAAGGGGCTGGAGCCTAACTCTTACAAGTTCCTCACTGACAAGAGGAGCTCGTTGAACTCCCTCTTAGTGATCTCGAGCAACAAATTGATGTTGAGAAACATGCGGTTCACACGCTCTTTGTATCTAAACACGTGTTCAATGCACACATTAATTCTCATAGTCCCCTTCCAACTTTCTACTCAAGGTTTGTGTTATCTATATTTTTCCGATCAAGAAGCACCAACCTCCATTCGGGAAAAAAAGGGGCATTATGAGTACTGTGGCCTTTAAACCTAGACCCACTACTCAATAAACAGAAGCCGGTTTCCCCTCGCGCCTAGCTCCGCATCATGCAAATGCCTGCCATTTGTTGTATTAAAACCATGTGGGAACTAACAAGATGAGAGAGTTTTAAACCCCATCTGGGATCCCGAGTCTCCAAACAAATGATCCTCCCGCATGGAAGTTCGGCATGGATAATACAAAAAGATTTTATCCATTAAGATTTCCTAGTTTACAACCTTGGTGTCTCAAAACATAAATCCTTAATAAGGGAGAATTGGTCCTTGATAAGGAAAGAGAGATTTTATCACCAAAATCACGCGATTATCTTCCCTATAATCAAGGAGAAATTTGAGTATAAAACCAAAAAAGACTCCCCATAAGGGAAAGATATGCAACTCAACAAATGTTAACTCCATTTTTTTCTTCGCCTTTTCTCGACTTAATCATCTGAGAGATACCGTCACACCGTCACGGACCCTCTTGCAAGTTTACATCGTGGCGCCGATGCCTCTGAGGGGGTCGACGATCCGTAATGACAAAAAAGGACTTTAAAAATGTATAAAATTAATAATTATTGAAAATATATTTTGAAGAAATATACAGGATTAACACTCATATTTAATCCATGCTTAGTTTTTATCCAACATATAAATTTAAAAAAAACTAAAAGATAAGACAATAAAAAATATACATGTTCAATTAGTCGTTAGGTAAACAAATATCTCAGAAACCTCGAAAATCCAATTTTATGGAAAAGGCAAAATCGTAATTTTGCAAAATCCAAATTTTCTAGATCTCTGACGCATTTAATTCGATTTCTTCATTAAATCGTCTGCGAATTTAGCCTACCACGCCAGCCGCTGATCTCCTAGCGGCCTGGATTTCACGCTTCGAGCGCTGGTGTCTACGACACATGGTAAGGTTATGGGATGCCACATGGCAAACCCAAGAGAATTCACACTCTATGATCATGAGTTGACCATAATTAGCCATGTATGGGAATGAATTTCATGGCTCACATCGGAGCCATGTAAGTGATGTCATTGGCAAATATGACCATAAACAAAAGAAAAGGAATGGAACGGGATAGGCCGTGGTTTCGTCTGAGAAGCTGGGAGGAAATTTCTCCGACCCATACTCTGGCCAATGCTCATCCAAATGGGAGAATGACCAAAGGAGAAGAAATGAAATGAGAAATGACGAGAAAAGAGAAAAAGAAAAGCAAGAAAAGAAAAGTGAAGGAAAGAAAGGAGGGCAGAAACAAAAAGAAAACACCAGTAGAGGGAAGAAAAGAAAAAGGAGAGGAAGGAGAAAGAAAAAGGAAAAGGAAAGGAAAGGAGAGAAAGGAAAGAAGAATTTCCGCCGGCTGGCCGGGTTCGACAGCTGGGAGGACTAAAGGTGCACGCGCGAGATCTACGTGTGATTGGGAATTCAAAGTCGAGTTTCGGTTAAACTCCGCGGAGGTAGGGTTTTATCCTATTTGTTTTACCCCTTTGTTTAAGTGTTTTGTAAATGCTTGTGTTGGCTCGAGGCCGCGGAGGGTCGTTTGATCGGGTCCTAAATCTTGGAACCGGCGGTGGAAATTTTTGGAACCCATTCGGCACCCGTGACAATAAATTGTGTTTTGGTGAGTAGAGACCTGAAATGGGGGTATGGGAATTTGGTTCCACCAAGAGGAACCGGGATTGTTATGAGTGGGCTGCCCACTGACAAATTTCATCGTTATGTTTTGGGATTGTTAAAAACAAATTCCGTTTGTAGTGAATAGTGACACGGAATAGTGATGAATAGTAATCACTAATATTTTCGTGGAGAAAATGTGCTCTGGTCGAAAGTGATTCAAATTGAATTGTTCGTGGACATAATTAGCCCACACGAGCTAATTCTTGCATAATGGATTGAGAAATTGTTTAAGAGAATGGCTTGAGTTGGTTGATCAAAGAAATAGATAGGTTAATGCATAAGCTTGATGTGTTAACATGATTTGTTCAATTATATGGAATATAATTGTGTATAGGCCATTGGAGATGAAATTTTGATTTGCTCAATTATATGGATTATAATTGTGAATATGGACCATTGGAGATAAAATTGTGAATTTATCAAATGAGCTAATTTGGGTGATGTTTGATTAATATTTCAAGTGAGCTAAATTGGGTGATGGTTGACATTGTGAATTACATATGGTGTGATTGATAATATATGCATATATGATATATTGATATATATATTGTATAAAATGGGTTGAAATGGCATAATGCTTTTCATATGCACTGGGTAACCTAGAAATTAGGTGTGAGTGCATGACATGAATTTTCCGTAAACGAACATGGTCATAAAGGAATTTCACTAGATGATTTTCCGGAGAATGGGGTTGGGAGACGGTCCAACAAATCATTTCGGATGAGGACCATGACTGTTTCGGGAAGTTCTCTAACACATTCGCCTCAGAGGGTAGTCCCATATTTTTACCGACTTCAGTAGTGTATTTTCAAGAACAACAAGTTTGTTTTGAAAATGATATTTTCTCTTGGGCATGGCTTAGGCAAGCGGAGGAGCTCAGAGGACTCGAGATATGGGAACTGGCATTAGACATCTGCTAGATCACGCATTTACTTGAGGAGTGGTTAAATTGATCATCGTGATACGCACTAAAGTGAAAGAACTCCATTTAGGGTGATTCCACCATCATATAAACACCCGTCGGCGAATATTTTTTCAAAATAAGAGCGCCGAGATGATGACTCACTTTAGAGGCCGACATTTTCAAGAAAGTCGGGTCAGGCTTTGAGGTTTCGATAATATGTATTGTGAATTGTAGATTTTAATACGACTAGACAAGAAGTGAATGAAATAACTCTCGACTATTGGAATATAGTCGGTATATGTTTCGGATGAGTACTGGTATATGTGCCAAAGTGACCATTTTTAATCAGGTATGCGTCTCGTGATACGAGACGTATGGATTTTCCGCAAGTTGACTGGTAGTCAACGAGACCCCTATTTCATGCCATGATATCTATTTCTTCTGATAAATCTACACATATTATATTAAATAATAATTTCTTTAATTATTAAGGGTAATTTTGTCTAAGAAAACATTGCATCTCAAGCACATAAAATTACTTCATCTAATGACATAAAACTCAGACTCATAATGGACCACTTTTATACCCGAACTTCTTTATTTATTTATTTATTGTTTGGATTCGATGGAATGGAGGGGTACACTACCCAAAAGACAAAAACTATCTACCAAGCAGCTCACGTATGGGCTTTAGGGTCCCCAGAATATCACTCTGAATTAGGCTACCTACCCCCATTTGGTGGGCTTCTCCATCTTCCCACACTGCTATGCTACAATCTGAATCCAAGTTTGGCCAGCTTAACACTGATCACCCAATTCTTCCCCAGCCGGTCCCCACACTCTTGGATTACATTCGACAGTGAGCTCCTCATCTCCATTCCTTTAATCCAATTGAACACCAGTACTAAGGAATCGATCTCAACCGAATCCGATAGATGTCCTGTCTCACTCTCCCAAGCCATTCTCAGGCAGTGCATGCAGTAGTGCCCATGCCTCCGCTTCCTCAGTTTACAGCATACCCATCTATCCACTCCCCATTTTCGTTTCTAAGGACTCCTCCCAACGAGATCTCTCTATCAAGGCTTCCATCTGTATTCGGAGAAGCCATGAGATTATTATATGCATATTTGACTGAGAATTTCCTATCACTAGCCAGCCCCCAGCACATACCATGTTTCCCATTTTCATCTGATAGTACCATAAACGTGCCTAACCTGAGCTTGATGCGGGTTGCCAGCATGCCCTCCAGAGCTTCCCACTTCCAGCCTTGGTTCCAGTACTCATTAAGGGTGTGATTGGGACATTAGAATGAGGAATGAGAATGAATAATCTCTTTCCATTCCTATTTCTCAAGGAAATTGATTTCATTTTTAGTATTTGGATTAGTTTAGAAATCTTACATGGATTAGTGTTTGGTAATACAAGAAATTGGAATGAAAAAGAAATAAATTGACAACAATGCCTTCAAACTTTCAGAGTTTTTTTAAATAAAAAAGGTTATTCATTGATAAAATATTTTAATTCTTCTCCACTATTTTCATTTTAAAAGTATTTAAAAAAATAATTATAGTAATATGGATTAAAATAAAATATTAGGAAATTAAAATTATTTTTAATATATAAATAATTTTCAAAGTATTTTGATTTTTAGAACCATTATTAAGCATCTTCTTTAGTTTTTATGTGTAACAGCTTCTTTTATAAAAATGTATCTTTCTTAGGCTTTATGTACGCTTTATAAAATTGTTTTCTCAAAATTATAAATTTAATGATAAAATAAAATGTTAGCATACTTTATCATAAAAAAGGTAAATAAATAAAAAATTAAAAACACATTCAAAACAATTTTTTGGATTTTCAATTATATAACTTTCATAAAATGCTTTAAATTATTAATTGGAATTGTGGGGCCTGATGAACAAAAAGTTAGAGGTAAAATAGTAATTTTAAGTTTTTATGTTTTTTAAGGAGAAATGTGCATAGTTGTCAAAGAAAAAGAGAAGGGTGAATGAGAATACCAACTATATTTGAGGAATCCAAATCATATTTAGAAGTAGAATTTGATTCCCTTGAATTAGTTTCATTCCATTCATTCTTACTTAAATTTCATCCAAATGTGGAATCATCGAAAGAGTAATGACATTCCCCATTCCAATTTTAATCCTCCTTATGATTCAATGGCACTTAAGGGTGTGTTTGGAATATGAGAATGAGAATTAAGAATCCTTCCGTTTCTTATTTTTAATAAAATGAAATCAATAATTTGATTCCAATTTAGTGCTCGATTAGTTTAAGAATATAATACGAGAATGATTATTTATTTCTATTTCAGTATTTGCTAATATTATGAATTTTAATGAAAAAGGAAATAAATTGACAATAATACCATATCACATGATTTTAAGAGTTTCAAACAAAATATAAGTTGGATAATTATTTTACTTGGTTAAATAATAAGATACATAATTAGTTCTCATTTTTTATAATAATAATATATGAATTTTGAAACTTTAGGATTTAAGATTTTATATTTTTAATAAAAAAAAAATTATTTTGTATTTAGTTGTAAGGAATTAAAAAAATAAATTATTTCGTGGAATTTTGTTTAATGTTATGACGTAAAAAGTTAATAACCAAAATGCATAAATTTTTGAAATATTTTTTAAATTGATGAAGATAATTTTTTTTTTTGTAAAATTTAGAAAACATAATTGACTTATATACAAATTAACATTGAAATTCTGTAAATATTTTTGAAAGCAACAAATAAGAAGGTAAACACTGAGACCCATATATCGATGAAGAAATTAAAGAAATGACGATTTTAAGCTTTTATATTTTTTTGGGCGAGAATAAAATTTATCACAAAACTATCTTTAGTTTTATTATTATTATTTTTTTTGAGAAAAAAATCACATTTTATTTTATTTTCGATTAAAAAAATTTATAAGAAAAATCATTACATTACTTTATTTTTATTTTTGATTAAAAATAATTTTATGAGAAAATCAATACTTTATTTTATTTTCAAGTAAAAGACACATTTTATTTTCGTTGACATTTAGCTAGAGTATCGACTATCGGGCTTGACAACAAAAATAGGTATAAACAATAATTTTTAAGTTTTAAAATTTTTTAAAAAAGAAGGTGGATTCAAAATACCAATCTAAGAAATCAAAATCCTACTTAGAAGTAGGATTTGATTCCTCCCTTAATCAATTTTCATTCCACTCCCCTTTCTTTAATTTTAATCCAAATATGGGAATGGATTGAAAGGGGAACAATGCCTCTCTATTTCCATGTTCCAAACACACCTAACAGTTTTGTAGGAATCTGTCAAGCTGGGTTCCTTTAAGGGCAAGGTTGATAAGGGGAGTTTCTTGAGTGGATTTCTTTTTCAGCCCAATAATACACTAAAACATAGTCCCTATTAAAATCTTATAATAAGTTTAAGAAATATAGTAATATCTATGATGATCCACTTTCTAATGTAAAGATCGATCATAGGTTTATGCATTTATTTAATCAATATGGGCTAACTAAATTTCTTCCTTTTACATTGTAAAATTTCAATCTTATAAGGAAACTGGCCTAACTAGTAGTCTTTAATAATGAACTTTTTTTATTACTCATTACGGAAAAAAAAAAAGGACATATTTCAATGCTTAACTTAAATGTTTTAGGTATTTTGAGTCTGAGTTGGTAAATAGGTAAGTCCAACTCATTTTAGGTCTTAGGTTAAAATGGATTAAGCTAATTTGATTTATTTCTATTAAGACTAGCTTTTTACCAACTCAGTCCAACCCTTGCGGGTTGTGAACTAAAAACTTAAAAAATACTAAAAAAATTTAATTTTACAAATTATAAGATTCTTCAAATAAAATAAATAATATATAAATATACAAATAATAATAATTAATATATCAATGATTGAGTCTAAATAATATAATAATAGAAAAACAAACTTACTAGTTGAGTCATTTATTAATTAAATTTTTAGAATGTTAACAACATAAATTTCATTTATATTTAGAATAAAATTTTTTTTTTCCATTAATGTATCTCAACCGTGTAATAATTAAATATCCTATTTGTTTTGAAAATCCATCTTCCTTAAAGATATAATAAAGAAATAAATGTATAATTTTGTTAATTATTTTAAAAATAACAATATTTTGTTATTAACACTAGTTTAAGTAATAAAATTATTTAAAATATACTCATAATTTGGTTAGTAAATTTAATTTAATTTATAAACTAGTAAATCACTTTATCAAAAACATATATGATTAAATAAAATTTAAAATGATAAACACAAAAGATGAAATTGTAAATATTTAAAATAAGACACAAGATAAATGAAAATATATTCAATATTAAAACTGTAATTTCTTTAATTCAAATACATTTGTGATATACAAGATTTTTTAAATATTACATTATCATATAAATTATATTAAAAAGATACATTTAAAAATTGAAAATAAAATAGTTAAAACAAAAAAGTTTAATATATTAATAATATATTATAATAATAATTATTTTTAAAACCCATATGCTATAAAAGTAGAGATTTGATTCCATGTTTTTTTGAAGAGAAGTAATTTCATTGATTCAAACTAGAAATACATCGATAGAAATATATAATCAAAATCGCTAAAAACCATAAAGACAAAAATAACAAATAAAGTAATAAGAAATGAAATGACTCAAAGTTTATGCATTTGATAGTTGAGTCTACGCATTTGATATTACCACTGTGACAAGAAAACCAATGATTCCAATTCTACAGCATACTAACGACCATTGATTTGATCTCTTGTCTCTGATAATATATACTTTGCCCGTCTGTTAAGAATTAAAATATCAAATTTTGTATATAAATCATTGAAAATTTCAATTACTAAGCTAGTAACTTTAAAAAATTAAATAAAGATTTTGGGCCAATCTGTGACGCCCCAAATTTCGGGGGTCAATTTTATTTTTTATTTTTTATACAAGAGTTTAATGTACACTCTTTTACATACCAACATACATGAAGCTATATCGGTTTAATATATTTTACAAATGTTTCAAGGCCACAACCCATTTTCTTCATACTCACTAGCCTCGTTGAGCGCCAGATTCTTGTGTAATTGGAAGCAAATCCACGACGGTGAGTAAAGCCCAAGAGCGATAACTCTACAAGGGTTACTCTCCACCTAAGTATCACATTACGCAATGACAGACAAAACACACATTCAAGTAAGATACCTACATGAATGTCAATGCATGAATGTCCCTATGCCCATATCCTCGAAGTCACTCAATCGACTCTCACACCTACCCAGCTAAGCGTGAAATACCAACCATCATTTTCGTTCCACCACCGACCTTTTCCAAAACAAGAATTTTTGTTTTCTTTAAAATTCAGAACCCATCGGGAAAAACCTCCAATGCTCACTGATTTGATCAAATCAAGGTGTTTATGTATTTCAGGCCACTGACGTTTTCACTGACGCCAGACGCCTGCTCCAACATTTTCACGAACTTACATCGCCTGATTCATGCCTAACCACGAATAACATTTCAGGCCTTTCACCCCGTGGTGGGGATCTACCCCATCTTGATATGCCCAACACACTTATATTTATTTTCATTTGTTTAAACCGTGTGACTCATTTGACTTTGTCCCATTACCCGAGAGTCCACCAATCATCACCATACACAGCTTTTGACTCCATAACCGTAAAATGTATTAATCTCTACTTAACACCTAACCCTAAGGCCGACCGCACCATGCACCACACCCATGTCATGCGATGTCTCGCATCGTGCAATGCTATTATGCTAATTGCATATATATAATCATCCATGCACACATACTCATGCATATTTATCCATGCTTCATATTTAAGCTTAAGCATATCTGTTAAAATGTCATACAACACATATCAACATGTCATATTCCACACTGCATGTTATCAACTCAAGCCATAACACACAACTTAACTGGCCAACACTAACCTGCCTGATTGGCCAATGTCCTCCACCGGAATATGGATGGAAAGTTGACTCAATGGGCTTTCCATATAGTCTAAGAACACCTAAATCGGAATTTGGACGAGAAAGTTATGACCTTCCGAAGTTGGAGGTCACACATGACTAAGTCGCCACCGGCAAAACATCTTACTTGCCCGGGACGGCCATTTTCGGTCGGATCAGACACCCACTACCCTCCAAAGTGGTCCGGCTGGAAATTTGACTCAATGGACTTTCCATATAGTCTAAAAATACTTGAATCGGAATTCGGACGAAAAAGTTATGACCTTCCAAAGTCGAGGTCACACATTAAGTCGCCTCAATCTCGCAAATCTTACCTTATTGCCTCGACGGCTATTTCTCCAATAAGCCGTACACCCACTCCAAAGTGGTCCGGTGGAAAGTTGACTTAATGGGCTTTCCTTAGAGTCCAAGAACACCGAATCGAATCGGACGAAAGTTATGACCTTCCGTTGGAACGCAGCATGACCGTTTCGCCTCACCCGCAAACTTACCTTATTTGCCCGGACGCCATTTCCGGCCTACGCACACCCACGCTCTCCAGTGGTCTCCATATGGAAAGTTGACTCACTGGGACGAAGAGTCCAAGAACCCAACTTAACGGACGAAAGTTATGACCTTCCAAGTCGAGGTCGCACATGACTGCCGCCTCGCACCGTAATTACCCATTTGCTCATTCGGCCATTTTCGGCCAGTCGTGACACTCCACTGCAACCCAGCAATCCACCGGAAAGTTGATCTAATGGGCTTTCCATGGAGATTCCAAGAACAATCTAATCAAGTTCGGACGAAGAAGTTATAACCTTCCGAAGTTGAGGGCCACAGTGATCCGGGGCCGGATCTAACCCACCCGGGGACCTGCCGCACCCAAATTTCCGGTGCACTCTAGCCGGCGAACCGCATCCGACACGCCAAATTTCCTTTCAATTTTAGACTCATGACTAAACTGACCATAACTTAGGCTACAAAGGTCCGATTTGAGAAATTCAAAAGCCTAACATCAATTTCACTGATGTGGCTACAATTTACCTGAA
The DNA here is from genome assembly GCA_016808115.1 of Tetrastigma voinierianum. Lineage (NCBI taxonomy): Eukaryota > Viridiplantae > Streptophyta > Magnoliopsida > Vitales > Vitaceae > Tetrastigma > Tetrastigma voinierianum. The sequence continues at coordinate 102,244 of JAEQBH010008900.1, read as the reverse complement.
GGACTCACTACCAAATTCCCTTTCTTTCCTACCCAAAAATCAGTTCTAAAGTCCAGGTAAAGTGTGCTACCCCCAATGTGGCAGCTTCTCATGGTTCAAAATACAATCAAACATTCCCTTGTGAAAGAAACAACCACCACACTCCTAGCAGTGATAAAGAACCAAAGAGAGAAGATCTACATCTTGAGTTTGTCGAAACTCCTCAATTCCCGGCCTCTAGCGCTAAGCTCTCACGTGAGGATGAACTCTTCCTCCGCCTCCGCCGAAACCCGCATCCGAACAAGCCGTGAAATCTCTGTAGAGAAGCAGCCCTCTCTCTAAAACTCTCTTTTCTTCCTCTTTTCTTTCCACCGATCCCTTTTGGTCTAGCTTAGAGCATGTTTATCCTAAGTCTCGACACCTCACTTTCCACTTGTCTCCTAACCCACTCTTTCTTCCCACTCCAAATTCCTCATGCAAAAGCCTATCCAAGACACCTAGCATCCACTAACATTTACCCTCATGCAAAACCACTTTCTCTAGACACGTAGCCTACCACATGTATCCATGTGGTGTGGGACTTCATGCCACTTGTCGTCACCATTTGTCCATTTGCCTCGGCCACTGCAAATCCAAGATGTCTCGAACAATGAAATTTGACATGGTAGCTAGATTTCTCGCGAGACGATTCAAACTGAAGTCCGTTTCATCATCCGAGATCTAGAAAAATTCCTATTTGATCAAATCATCATTTTTACTCGCTTAGAAAATTGGGAATTTTCCTCTAGCTTACACAATCTAACTAATCAGCAACCTGCAATTTTCAAACCTTATTACTGGGTCATAGGCCTAAACTGTCACGCCGATTTGACTTGAGCCATTTCGAATTCAAATTCCTACAACAAAACTCAAAAGTTGGTCTGGGGTGCTGTATTTCAGCCCATCGAAACAACCTATATTTTCAACACCAGAGTATATTAGGAAATAGCTCTACTGACCTTAAACGCTAAGAAAGTTCTTATTAGCGCTATGTCAAATGGTATGGCTACACCGGGCCTCACTTTTGGTCGGTGGGTCATTTGTTAGCCCATTTGGCTCTAAGCAGTCATGAAATAAACTGGATTGACATTAAAATATTAAAAATAATATTAAATAACAATTTTACAAATTTTATATTTTGCAAAATAAAGTTTCTTTGAAGTACTTATACTTTATTCTCATGTTCTTAAAAAAATTATACAAAATAAATATTATAGTTATATTTTATATATATTTGATTCGATTTTAAATTATTTTATACTAATAATATTTTTTATTTTATTAAAAAATTATTTAATAACTATTATTTTTTCGATAAACAACTATTTTATATATTTTTTATAATAGAAAAACTAATATTCTTAATAATTAGAAAATAATATGTAGTCATTAAAAAATTTAAAATAAAAAACGAGCCAAAATGGGCCAAGTGGGTTAGCCCAACCCAAGCCCTAATGGGTAGCTCATCTGAGTCGGCCAATATACTTCTGGCTTTCTCTATTCGGTTCTTATTTTCCTCAAATTCAACCCTCAAAAATATAGCTAAAGTGGGCCACGTCCACCGGAATGGGCTGGATTATACCCAATTCTAATTTTGAGTCATAATTACTCATACTTACCCAACTTTGCAAGTTGAAAGCCTGATAGCGCAAGTAAAAATGCTCCCCTCGACGGCATTATCATTCACTGACTTCCATAAACTTTTTTTATCTACCACGCCTCTAATGCTTTTCTCGCGATACACTTATGCCCACGTCAGCATCTGGATTCAACGTAGATGAACAGTTTTTAACGATGTTGACGTGGCACCCTCACATGCGTTTTTAGCTTACGTGGTGGCTTTGCACGTGACCCATTAAACCCAAAATATATATTTTTTTATAAATTTGCCCTCATCCCTACCATATGTCAAATCGCTGGAAGACCCTAATCCAGTGAAAACAAAAAACCAGACCTTTCTCATGAAGTCTTCACAGCAAACAAATAGAAACAACAAGAAAAAGATTGACACCCTAAGAATTAAATGGTCACTAGGGAAAAGACATAAGTCATCAAGATCAAAGAAACAAAATCTTTCTTCTACTTTCTTTCAAACATTCTTAGAATCAACGATAGAAATAAATAAAACAATAATTTCAAGAATCACATTACCGATTATCCAAAAGCATTGCAATAAAAGATAAGAAAAATAAAAAATCCAATATTATTTTTCCTTTTGTCAGACTTTTGTAGCAACCAAACAACAATTGAAGTTAGAAGACAAAATTATCAAGAAGAAAACAAAGGGAAAATTACTCACGTGGATGAGGAAGGACCGAGCAGCGAATTCTCCTAAAGTTATTGAAAGGATAGGTGTCCAAGAATCTTGACGACATAATCACAATGAGAGTTTTGCCAACAATCATTGACAAACATGGTGGCTACAAAGGCCATAATGTGAAGGACCACAAAGAGGGAGATGATCCAACTACCTCTCTCTTTCTAGTGCTAGACTTGAAGAATCAAACATGTTGCTCTAGCACTTGATCATCATCGGCTTCAAAAAAGTTAGCGGTTTGATCATTTATCGCGTTGCGCTACATCGATTTTGCAAGAAAATTCAAGTGGCTTATTTTTCACTGTGATGTTTCCAGCCGGAAAAAGAGAGAGATCAGATGCAGAGCAAGAATTGAAAAGGTGAAGTTGATAGTTTTGGGGCATAATTGTATAAGTTCCATCCAAACAGAGAATCTGCGGTTTCAAAATAATGGTATTCGATAGGGATGAGGACAAATTTGTCAAAAAAATATTTTGGGTTTAATGAGTCACGTGCAAAGCTGCCACATAAGCAAAAAAACGCACATACGAGGTGCCAAGTTAACATCGTTAACGTCCGTTTATCTATCCGCGAATGAGCAAGACACATATAAAGTAGACACATGATAAATGGGCAGTGATATGACTTGGGAATTAAAAAAAAATTTAAGGACCAGATTTGACATACAACCAAAACTTCAGCATTTTGCACCGTATCCCCTCCACTTGTCACTAACCTTTTTTTTTCTTGGGCCCCTAGTTTGAGCTTTGAATGTTTGAGGATCAATTCGGATGAATCGGAGTCTCAAATGCATGATCAGACAAAAAGGAGTGGCTAAAAGGAGGGAATCAAGTAATTCCGTATTGTACAGTGAAGAGGCAAATTCCCAATTTCCCCTTTGCAACACAAATTTCACTGGCGCTTGAGCAGTTTGGAAATCACCTTGACTCGATTCTCTTTGATATTTTTCTTATTTTCTTTCCTTTCTTGGTTGGCTTTGTTGTAAGGTTGTGGAGATGCTTGGGTGACATGACTAATTGCTCCCAAAAACAAATTAATATCTCAAATAGGATTATAGTGGATGAAACAAGAGAAGCCTAGATTAAGACGAAAATTAAGGTTGTCAAGCACCTGTGAACTTGTTGATTTTTATTTTTTTTTAAAAACTACAGAGCAAGATTGCTCCATCCACTACTACAAGAAGTGCTGCATCCAACATGGTTCCAGCAATTGAGATGTGGTGAATATCGATTCTAAAACTAATTAAAGACACTAGCGTATGTTTGGTACGATAACCGATAGCTAGTAGTTGATTTTAAATACTCGTTTGATAAAATAGTTTATTATAAATAATCGATTAAAGGTTAATTTACCTATATAGATATGATAAAAAGATATAAAAGACATATATATATAAAGATAACAAAAATAAAAAAATAATAATATGAATTATAAACATTTATAAGTATCATAAATAAATATATATATTTTTACAGAAAATAAAGGAATGTGAAGAGTTTTGATAAAGGTGAACTTAGTAAGATCAACCTAGTAAGGTGTGGTGGATGGGAGAGGTGATAGAGCTGATTCCCAAGCTAAGTTATCACCAATATGTCTTCTCTATCTTTCATCAATTTCTGTGTCATTGTTGATCCTGTCTCATGGAAGAGTCAGTACAAGAAATGACACTTCATTCCTTCTTTTATTTGCTTGGATATCTTACTTCATGTTATACACTCTACTTTTGGTGGATAATTATTTTTGGTGTTACACTTTATGATATTTGATACTTCTGATTCATGCCAAATTATCACTTGCTTGATTGTTTTGGCGTTTGTCAAGGGATTGAAATGGATGTTACAATTAAGTAATTTTTAATTTAATTGAGAACAAGGTCTTCCACAGTTGAATTAGGAGAGAATCAATATTGGGTAAAAACCTTTTCGAAGTGGATTCACTGAAATTTATATTTCTATTTGCAAGTTTAGTCTAAAGGAATAATTGTTCTTTCTTTTCAATTAAATTGAATGTTAATCAAATATCTTTGATTGCATACACTTTTAGGATGGTAGCTTGGTCTATCCAACCATCACATGTTTAGGCATTTTGCTTATATTGTTTACAATTTTGTTTAATTTGTTGCATCTCCTATTATAATTCTTTTATGTTCTATGCTATTTTTAGGGTAATATATTTTAATATTTTACGTTCATCATCTTCATCTTTAGAGTTGCATTCATATTCTAATGTTGACCAGCCAATGATCTCAATGATCACAAGTCTAACATTAATTTTTGTATATTTTTTAGGAGTTCTCTTATTTACCAAAAGTGCAAGAAATAGATTATTGTTTTTTGAGCTTCTAAAGAAGTTGAGTATTGTGTTATGACAATGCATTTACCCTCAGAAAGTTCAATTACATTGATTTTCTTTGTCATATGAATGTTTTCTCTCTCAACATATTACCATGTAATGTAATAAAATGAATGCCATTCAAATTAATCACTATTATGAAAGAGACTTTAGATATTATTGAGAGAGTTGAGGTATATATATGTACCTAGATAAGGACAAAGTAGTAAAAACATAAGTCCAAGAAAAGGAAACCCTAAAATACTCTAATACGCCCCCTTAAGATGCTTGTCAGAAATAACACAAATCTTGGTACATAGGTAAAAGAGGCGAAACCGAGACAGAGATTTGGTAAGTGCATTAGCAAGTTGGTCACCAATGAGATAACCCAATATTAAAGGTTCGAACACTGAACCAGGCCAAGTGAATTAAAGCAGGATAATCGCAAGGTGTTCGATGGTAGAATTGAATATTGGATTGGGCAAATAGATAAGTGGTACCCAAGGTTATTCGAGAATAGGTGGGCTGTGAACTGCGATTGAACTAGTAGTTCCTATAACAACGATTTCAAGACATTGCAAATTAATAGCGCTGCAATTATACCGATACTTAGCCTCGGGGCAAGAATGAGCAATAGGCGTGTCGCTTTAGAACTCCAGGAAATTAGATTAGCACCAAGGAAAATAAGAAAAGCCCTGTGAGGTATCGATCATCTAGCTCTAAATGGCCAGATAAGAGAACCCATGCAAAGTCGAGGAGGTCTAAAAAGCCGGATACCAAGGGATTCCGCACATTAAGATAACGCAAAAGACGTTTGACCGCTCCCTAATGGTGTTCGGACGACGCGTGCATAAACTGAGAGAGTTTATTCACGAAAAAGGAAATATCCGGCCGAGTCATCCAGATATGATGGAGGCCACCAACCACCTGAAGGTACATGGTGGCATTGATTGGTGCAGTACCATCTTTAGCAGTTAGAGAAGTACCTACGCATATGGTGGAGACAGTTCGGGAGCCTAGCATAAGCTGTGTTCGTCAAAGATCAATAAATATACTTTTTTGGTGATAGTAAAGACCCGTTGGAGTGGCCAAAACCTCAACTCCATAGAAGAAAGATGGTACCCTAAGATCCTTTGTGGAGAATTTAGAGTCAAGTTGTCGAATAATAGTGTCGATAAGTGAGGGGTCACTACATGTAATAATCAAATCATCAACATAAGCCAAGAAATAGAGGAGTGAATTACCGTGGGAGTAAACAAAAAGGGACAAATCCGCACGAGATGTGACAAAGCCGAGAGAGAGCAAGAAGGTGTGGAGCTCCTAGTACCAAGTCGCAGAGCTTGTTTGAGACCATAAATAGCCTTGTGCAACCGGGCAAACATGTGGATAATCTAAGGCCGTGACACGCCCTACGACTGCGCCATATAGACCTCCTCCATGAGATGCCCATTGAGAAAGACATTATTTACATCAAGTTAGCGAAGTCCCCACCTGTAATTGAATGCAATGATAAGCACAGTATGAATGGTGATGGGATTTATCACGGGACTGAAAGTCTCGTGAAAGTCAATGCCCGACTGTTGGTGAAAGCCTTTAGCAACAAGGAGAGCTTTATACAGTGCAATAGAGCTGTCGAGATTTTGCTTGATGCGAAACACCCATTTGTTGCCTACTATATTCTAGTCCGGTCTAGGGGGAACTGAAGCCTAAGTATCGTTCCAAATGAGAGCATCATATTCTTCCTGCATCGTCGTAACCCACTTGGGATCTCGAGAGCTTGAGCCATGTCACAGGTCTCTGAGATAGCTGAAATGATGGTGGTGAGGCCATATTTCGGGTTAGGTTTGGGGATGGCATTTTTAGAGCGGGTTTGCATGGGATGATGGTTAAGTGGGGGAGAGGGAATGGGTAAGGGGCTAGGAGGATGACGAGGTGAGGGTGGGGAGGGTGCAGAACCTAACAGGCCAACAGAAAGAGACGGCTGCTGGAATGGTGTTGGTGGGGTTAGGGGTGCAGGGCGGCGGGAAAATGGGGGAGAGGGGTGGAACACGGGATGAGCCCTATTGGATCTGGGGAGGGTGGCGCACAAGTGGGAGATGCACCAAGGAGGATGGGTAGAGAGCTCAAGGTAGCCGGATAGTCGCCATAGGTGAACGATGAAGTGGAGAGTGTAGAGTCCGTGGTCTCTATGGTATCTGCAGGTGGTGGAGGTCGGGAGATGCGAACGTGGAAAACATTTTCTCAAACTTCTGACATGACGACACAAAGGTTTTTTGAGGAGTAACCTAGAAAGACACAAGGATCGGATTCGGGGATTGAGTTTGTGAGGAAGAATAAGGATGCGACCATGAAAGCATGTGATGAACCGAAGACACGTATTCGGACGGTCAAGAGCCAGGAACAACTTTTCAAAAGAGGAACCAAAGGAAAGACCAACTTTAGGCATTCTATTAATTAAATAGATAGTTGTAGCAAAGGCATACAACCAAAAGGTGAGAAGGATGGATGCTTGATGGAGGAGAGTGGGACCTGCTTTCACACACAGCGTGATGTCGTCACAACGTATTATGTTCTAAGAGTATGGGAGGTGTGGTGACATGGCTATACCATGGGCTGTGAGAAGGGAAGGAGGGAGAAAATCACACCCCATTATCTGTGTAAAGTGTTTTAATGGTGGTGATAAAATAATTTTCAACAAGTTGTTTGAAAGCGACGAAGGTTGAATGAACATCCGACTTTCGGTTTAATCGTAAAGCTAGAAATACTAATGAATGTAACAAATAAAATAACATAGTAGTTAAACCATCGGTGATGAATTTTGAGGTCCAAACATTAGAGATAATGGCATTAAGAGGAGGAAGAGGAAATGCTTGACGAAAGGTAACTTGTGGCTTATTGATTACTATAGAGGCACAAGAAAAGGAATGACATCATCCTTTCAGAGCAAAGATTTTATACACTTTAATATGTGGAAGACTTTATTGACAGAGATGATCATACACATAAGATAGGCGAAAAACGAGGCCAACCAGCAAGAAACTAAGGAGGAAGACCAAAGGGGATTTGACTTCGCCAGTAATAGACACACCGCCCACGCCTATTGAAGAAACTAGAAAGTAATCCCTTGTGTGATTGACCTGCACCAAATAAAGAGGAAAATAGGACATTAATAGGGTATCGCACAATTGGCAACCAGTTTGTTGTTCTTAGACATGGCAAGCACATTTAACACATCGTAAAGAATAATGAGGTAGGTGTGCATGAAGAGTGAGAGAGAGACAATGTTAGCAATAGATAATCTTGTACCATCACCAATAACAACACTCTGTCGAGGTATGTGGTACGAATCATGAAGGGCCAGGCGCAAGACACGAGATTCAAAGCGAGAGGCGCTCGAATCAACGACTTCAATCCCAGAATCACTGAATTAGGGTGATGATCCGAGTGGCGGCTAGGGTGTAGTGAAGGTCAAAGTGAGTCGCAGTAAGGAGAAGATAGAGCGTGTCAAGGTGATAGATGACTGTGGTTGTTTATAGAGTGCCTGTTATTCCAAGCCGTAAATTTGACAACGAAATCGAGGTAGTGACTATGCTCATCGGAGGCGAGTCGATGTCACGGAGACAATGGAGGAGGTGCTACTTGTGATTGCTCGAGTCGTGCGATAGAGTCCATGACCGTCAGGACCGGTTATGGTTCCATTTGCCACAATTGTTTGATTAATGATGTGATATGTCATCAAGAAACCACAAAGTAACCAAGGCAAAGGTCGGAGCAGAGGTAGATCTGCAAAAGTAACCAAAATCGCATTCGGGCTTTGTAAACTAAGTAGGTGCCCAACAATTCCTCAAAAGTAATCGGAGTATCCCGAGCCGTGTAAGTATGGGATATGTTTATAGCTGGGCCAAATCCGTCAAAACATGGATGGAGAGCTCATCAAAGTCAACTAAGACATTCATAAGGGCAAGAGAGTCAATATCAGGTTCGACACTCTATATAGGTGGTAATAAATTGATTACCTTGATGAGGACTCCACAAGATTCTAGAGATGGGTCATGATTCATCCGCAAGGGAGCTGTGTCTTTCAAGAGTAGTCCAAGACACACGAGATGTGGCGAAGGTAGAGATAAACTGCACTAAGGAGGCAAGATATGGACCCAAGTTGGCTGCATTTGGTATACTCATTCTGTCTGAGCCGTAGAATATGGTTGATTAGGAGGGGATGTGGGCATCAGAGTTATCATTTCTAGAGGATACAACTTTGAGCCATCGAAGAACCAAGTAAATCATACCCGAATAGGAGAAATGTGAATTAGAGTCGCCACACAGAATAATTCGTGGTTATGAGTTTTAGCAATGCCTGAGCATTGACATTGAGAACGATCACATTCTAAGACGGATCAATCCTGTCACACTAGCAATGACAAAGAGACACGACGGTAGTGGTGGGAAGAGGACTGGGCCTTCTACCATCGGGAGCCAAGGAGCATGTATCCCGTGAGGATGATGGGTGGTGGCGACACGACTAAGTGTCAGGGTTTTTTGCTGCTTCGTGGACTCGAAAACCATATTATGAAAGAGACTTAAATATACAGAGAGCTGGCTATATATATATACCTAGATAAGGATAAAGTAGTAAAACATGAGGTCCAAAGAAAAGAAACCCTAAAATACTTTAAAATTTACAACTTCATATTTTCATCGAACGATCAAACATATTAAGATCGGGATTGTCATGTAACTTAATACCTTCGCATGACACTCTTAATTAACTTTATTGTTTTCTTCCTATGAATTAAGCTAACTCGCTTACAAATCTACATGCTTCTATGTTTTAAATTTTTAATAAGTGTTTCTTAAATATTCTTATATATCATATCATGAATTAACTAGAATATTAAAGTAATTTATTTAATTTAATATTGGGGATTATCATTTATAATCTTAAAATTATTTTCTTTAGTGGACTATAGGCTATCCTTTTTTTCATTATGATAAACCTATTTATGTTTTTACATGAGAAGAAAATCTATACTTCCTTTTCCTTTTCGATTTGTGTTTCTCAAGCATTTGTTTGGGTATAATGATTTTTTCTAAAGAGGTTTGTGAGTACCATGGATTTTTAAATAAAACATACTATCCGATAGGCCCAATGTTCAGACAGCCCAAGGTCTCGATCTAAACCTAACATGGCGAAGATAACCCGTTACTTCAAAACCACGGCTGCTTACGGAGTTGATAAAGCCTCGAATTCCCAGCCGTACCGGTCTGTATTACCGTCTACTTGATATTCATCCATGGACTTTAATCACTACATCCCAAAACGATAATTCAAGATAAGGAATTGTCTTTGATAAGGAAAGTCAAATGTTAATGACTGTGATATAACCTCCCAAAATAATCTGAGAATTAGTCTCGATAAGGCTGAGAGATTCATCACCCTACATGACATGATTATCTTACCAAAAATCAAGGAGAAATCGATATAAACAAAGAAAACCCTCTAACGTGCTGAAGGTACGCTAGAATCCTTTCCTCGCACTAATTAGCTTCTCGATCTTCCCATCCTTTCACAATTTATTTAATCTGAGGGGCACCAAGACACCACAACCCTTTTTCTTTTTTTTTTTTTGTAGGTTCCCAGAAGGGGGTTTTCAGATCATAAGGGTCATTGAGTCACAAACATAGCAAAGGTTTCCAGATAGCCGAACCCCTACGGTGGCTCGTATTCAAGGATAAGGTTGCCTGTGGGGAGGCAGTATGTCATCGACTCATCACGCTTTGGCGCGGTATATAGTGCGCCTCGCTCTAAAAGCGAGGAATCGATCACTTTATCGGGGCCTGCAGGTAAAACAAACGTGGTTCTCGAGCGGTCGACTCGCGATTCTAACCTCAAAATAAGGTTCGACTAAGCATACCACCATTAGAATCGCTGAATGTGGGGTGATGTGAGTGTCTCCGCGCTGCTTATCTTTTTACTTTTTGCTCTTTACTGGAGAGGGATTTGGCGAACTGCCTAAGGATAGCTTGTCGCCTACCAAAGGTATCCACATCAAGCTGAGGGCGACAAAGCTTTTTCCTTTATCGCGAACGACTGGATGCCTCACGGATCGCTTTATTCAGGCATCTCTCCGCCAAGATCATGCCTGGCCCACTTAAAGTTCGTAGACGATTGCTACACCGCAGCCGTCACTGCTCCTATAATTCCTTCATTGCCTCGCCTTCTCCCTCGCTTTTTCCATCTTGATGCCAATGAAGAAATTGATCTTCCTACGACTGATCATTGAAGTCAGAACGCACCTGATGTCAAATGAATCAGCGCCGTGAGTGGGAACCGTCTGATTCTAGTGGCGGCCGCTTGATAACCGTCTGCCCAAGCCCTTCCACGTTGTCAATGAGACTTTTGGTTTGATTCCCACATACGACGCCAAATGTTGGTACCTGATTCGTTTGGCTTTCTAGGCATTAGCGGGGTGATGTGAACCTGCAAAAAAAAAAAAGAAAAAGGCAACGGTGTGACGGCTGCCTCTCCGATGCTTAAGTTAGCCAAAAGGATGGGGAAGATTAGAAAGCCAATCGTGCGATAGAGCCGACTCTTCACCTCACAGGGGGGTTTTTGTTTATATCCCAATTTCGCCTTTGATTTCGGGTAAGATAATCATGTCATGTCTGGTGATAATTCCTCCTTCCTTACTCGTGACTAATTCTTCGTTATTTTCGAGGGATACATTTCGATCTAATGATAACGTTTGACTTTCCTTATCAAAGACCAATTCCCTTATCTGGAATTATCATTTTGAGATGTAGTGAATTAAGAGATCCATGGATGAATATTTTGTAGACGACAATACAGCCGACTGGGGAATTCGAGGCTTCAGACAGGACGAGGATTACTCCCTTCTAAGCAACCCCTATATGGTTTTGAAGTAATAGGTTGTCTTAGGCCATGTCAGTTTGATCAGCAACGCCCGCACGACGTCGGGCTTATCAATAGTAAACATTGTGTACGTGTTCCTGATATCCTACCAATTGTACCGCATAATGGGCCGTAATTGATAGCCTGCATATAGGAACTTCCGGCAGTCAATCGAAGATAAAAACCCATACTCCACCCCACCCGCACTCCCGCAGCAATGGTCGCGTAAGTGTCTAACAAAACAATCTTGACGGCTTTGAAAAAACGCCTACATTTAGCTAAAGTAAAATGGGTATAGGAGTTGCCATGAGTGTTATGGGCCTATAGAATGACCAGCCGGAAGCCAATGGGAGAATCATTATTCGCCCACACATACGGGATGGAGGCTATCATCCCCACGGAAACCGGAATGCCAACTATTCGAACAGGAATTCTTGAAGAAACAAGCACTGAAGCCATAATCAAAGACCTGGACACGGATGATGAACTTTAGGAAGCAGCAGCCATACGCATAGCTTCTTACATATAGAGGTTAGCAAGTTGGCACAACCGACATGTAAAGCCTCGCACATTCAAAGCCGAGGAGCTAGTCCTGAGAAGGGTTTTTGAAAACACGTCTAACCTGAAGAGACGGTGTTCCAAATTTAACCCAAAGGACCTTGCAGGGTTTATGGTCACCGTTCCTACGCATTAAACGCACTAGACTCGGACCGTCGCTTCCCAAAATGCGGGAATGCCATGCACCTCAAGAAACATTATTAAGAAGCAGTTACCGGGGAAGTATCATCACAAAGGAATATCCCTGAGCATTTCCCTCTTAAACCCATCATTACTTGTTTCTAAAAACTGGGATACAGCTTGTCATCCGTAATGCATCTAAAAGTCCAGATACTATTGTCAGTTCGTTGACATCTAAAAGTTCAGATACGTATCACGTCCAACCGCATCTAAAAGTCCAAACACTTTGCATATTGTCCAACCGACATCTAAAAGTCCAGATACGTTTGTCGCCTCGTCGCATCTAAAAGTCCGCATTACCTGCTACCGCTCGTACTGCATCTAGGGACCCGACATTCGGTTATCGTCTCACTCGTACCCAAGAGTCTAGATATGGTTGCCGTCCGATTGGTACCCTCTAGATATGGTTGTTATCCTGTTAGAGTTCTTGACAAACAATGCTACCATAGTTGACATTTCCCAAATTTCATAAATACGCAAAGTAGTCACTGTGAGATTATAAGTAAAGTTCGTGAGGTGGGCCAGCTGGCACTTAGTCTTTCACCACAGCCAAAACTAGCAAAAAAAAAAAAAAAAAAAAAAAAAAAAAAAAAAATATATATATATATATATATATATATATATATATATATATATATATATATATATATATATATATATATATATATATATATATTTATTTATTTTATTTATATAATCCCAGTAATACACCCCCTTCTCGAAATCTTCTCTACGCCTCAGTTGTTAAAAAATATCTACTTCGACAGATATATTGGCATTTGATTTCCATCGATATATTCTGAGATATCTGTGATATTTTTACATGAATATCGATATATCATAAATTAACAAAATATCTCGTGGATTATTCGCTAATCAAGAAAAAAAGAATTAATGGTCATTGTTGAAATTGCTTGTTTGTGAATATAGATGCATTAGTTGGTAAGTAGATGCCATGTAACTGACTGACTTGGTGACCTTTCTATTTGAATAGAGTGAAGTATTGATTACTGAAGTTTTGGTCATTACTGGCGTGGCACCAATAACCAAAAATAAAACATAACTTGGTCTTGTAGTAGTGGGACCTATACATATAAATAGAAACAAAACATGTGTTTAAAGAAGAATTGCCACGTATTGTTCGTACATATTCACAATGGGCTATATATATATATATGTGTGTGTGTGTGTGTGTGTGTGTGTGTGTGTGTGGTGCAAAAGGTCGACAAGTAGCAAACAATGAATGCCCCCCTTGGTTTGTTTGAACTTTGAGCTTTGAACTTTGAAACGGCTAATTTATCCCACAGTTGCCACATCATCACCACTATTTATGCCACGCTAAACCTTCACGATTTTCATGTGGTTCGCCAAAAAAGCCGTCGATATATATCGTAGATATATCGTTATATATCGTTGATTTATCGGCGATATATGCTAATATATCGGCAGTTTTGATGTTTTTTTTAAAATTTTTTTAAGCCTGTATTTTTGTGTTTGATTTGTGTCGGATATATCGGTAATTTACCGATATATCGTCGATATTGAGAGATTTTTTTCGATTTTTCCAAAAAACGACTTTCGTTTGCAAAAATCGTGTCGGGATGGCCTGACACCCGAAATATCGACGATATATCGTCGATATTTCACAACATTTTCGTCCGTGGATGCCTCGCCTTGACTTACTTCAGCATATATGGCCTTGTCGGATGCTAGGACTGGGGGGCACCTCAGGTTGTCAAAGAAATCTGGAGAAAGTGGGTTAGAGGCCGTGCATGTCGCTCGGATGTTTGGCTGATCCGCATGTTGCCCTCGAACGTGCAACACCTATAACCGTGAAGCAAAGATAAGATCTGCAGAACCATGGTATCCTCCCGCCATGTCTTCCGGTCCCATCGCTTAGGTACGGCAAAGACACTCACACTCGATGCCTCGAGCTCCAAAGAGAAGCTGATCCCGCTCACCCTCCACGAGGGCGAACCCTGGCCTCTAGCTGATCTCAACTTCCTCGACCTACACTTGCCTTCTCCAGAGTCGCTTGAAAGAGTTCGTGGCCTTAGGTCAACCAACTTCCACCCCGGCTTCAGACCCCGTCGCATTTATCATCCAGGGCCACTCGCTTCTTCTTAGCCTCGGGCCCCTTTCTTTCTTCTACCCTGGATAATGCTTGTCGCAACATCTGGGCCTTCTTTCCCAACGCCACGAAGCTCCGCCTTCCGTAGAAGACGTTAAGGTTTGGTGATGCAAGGTGGCTGACTACGCCATAATCGCAGCCAAAGATCATCTAAGCGACTGAACCCGACGTGAGCCATGTTCCAAATGGCCGTCACAACCTAAAAATGGTCAGGAGTTAGAAAGACTTTTTGTACAAAACTGGAAGTCCTATACTTAGACTCCGCACTTACAAGTTCTATCGACTGCTGGAAGTTGTGGTTGCGGATGAACATCCCATCTTCGACCACAAGATGAATATCTTCTTTATCAACATAAACGGGAAGTGGAATGGAGTATCGCTTCTCCGAGTGAGCCGGGCCATGCATCCCAAAGTAATTTGATGCGTCAGGTATGCGCACTAGTGATACCTCCACTGAGGGGTCTCCAATGGGTAATTTCAAAGACGCCCCAAGATCCGTAGCCTCCATATCCCGAGAAGCGGCGAACCCTCTCCAACGGGCGAACATACGCATTTCACAATCACCTAATCGTGAACCTTTCGCTTAGTCTAATGCCTAGAGGTCTCGTGATACCGGCGCACAGCTACCCCTGATGGGGCACCTATTCTAACCTCTTCAACATTTGGGGACCTCACAAATCGAACCTCCCTGTGAGGTATATTTGCCTGCTCAGCGTCCCTGTGGCCGGCTATCACTGAGGCCGATCCGGGATCCCACTAGGACTATGGCCCCGTCCTGTTGAGCCTCCTCATCTGAGGGAGACCACTTAGGTCGCTTCTCCCTAAAACTAGAGGTGTTTGCACCTTCGAGGGTCACAAACCGTTTAAACTTTCACGTAGTAAACCCGACGGCAAGGCTAAACATCTCTTCCTCCTTGATAGGTTTGATATCCGCTTACCCCGCTTATCCAAACTTTCTAAATTTCACTACCGACCGCCTTTATTTGCTATGCCTCGTCTTCTCTTCAGAGGCCGGGGACAACCCGTGGACTCTAAGGTCACTCAACACGCATACTTTCACTAAGGTCCCTCAAAGGGCCTCCATTTGGTCCTCTCGAGCAGAGCTCATTGAGAGGAGCCGCCGAGACCAAATTTCTTTTTTTAGGAGACTCCAAGTGAGAACAGAAGTGCTCCCCCATAACCTCCCACCTGGGCAACGAGCTGGGATGATGTGGGATAATATAAGGAAAATGGCTACCACCCAACTCTCGCAAATTCTTCAATGTCAGTAGAAGCTCATGATTGTGCTTTGCCTCTGTTATCTCAAGCAACCGCCTGATGTTCTCTAAACCAACCTTCTTAATCCAAATTTTTACTTAACTCCATTATCAAGGCTTGTCTAAACGACATCAAGAAAATCGAGGTACGCTTCAAGACATAATCCAATCCAAGATAACATAAGTAGCAACCAAGCTAAAACAAACCTGAGAGCACCAGGGACTGATTCATGTCAAGGGAAGCTCGACAGAGCCAAGGCCCATACCAAGCAGCCCCTGACACCAAGACAACCCCTTTACCTCGCCCCTGAGAATCAGCCTTGCCATAAACCGGAGCTCGAATTATGGGCGAACATCGACATTCTACCCCCAGTCTCGAGTTTTAGTGTATAAGCAAAGCAAATCTCCACTAATGAGACGCATAACCAAGACGTAAGGTTGAGTACACTAAACCCATCAGAACTGATAACTCGATGGATGGGCGCGTGGAGGTGCCCGAGAAACATGTAGAAACTGTTTCACCAATGACGATACGGGGAAGCGTAGTCTAGCTGCAAACTGCTCCCATGTAAAATGGGACGACGCCATCCGCTCCTTTATCGCTGGAAATAGCTCCGCCGCCCGACACTTCTAAACTAATGCCGCTTCGATAATGCATGTAAGGATCTCAATTCCTCCATGGACATGGAAGAAACTAGGCCCTTTCCTGCGCCCAACCTGACTGGTGGAAGTCTCCCCTTGACCTCTCGCCATTTTGCAAGCCAACAATAAAACAGAGGGGGGAAGGGGGAGGTAATGTAACACCTTGAATTATACTATAGTAGTTTATTACATGTTTAGGGTATAATATAAGTAAAATTTGCATTTTTCAAAATTTGAGTACTAGGGGTAAATTGGTAATTTGCTAATTAAGGACCCAAGTGACATAAGATGAAAAGATTATATGTTAAAGTAGAAATATGACAAGTTGATTTTCAAATAGAATGAAGTGGAAGGACTTAATAGAAAAAGAAGAACTTTAGGCCAAAAAATTAGGATAAGATCAAACATGGTCTTAGAAATCCTGATTTTTCTCATTTGAAGGCTAGGGCTTTCCGGTGGGGAAAAGGAGAAAGAGAGAAGAGAAGAAGAGAAAAAGAAGAAGGAAGGAAGAAGAGAAGAAGAAGAAAATCCAAGTTTGGAACTTTTGTGGAATCCATGTTTAGAACTTTGGTTTGGAACTCTTGTATTTGTAAGTATGGAACCTATTTGTATGGTTTGTTAGTTAGGAAACCCTCCTACCTCTCTCTTTGCTTATGTTCGGGGTTTGAAGAACCCTATCTCTCAGATAAAAGTGATTTGTGTTGGTTTCTGCGGGTTGGTTTCAGATCGTTATTCGCTGAAGATTCATGAAATGGCTAGAACTCGGCCATTTATGTAGTGAATCACAGAGACCAGACTGAAAGTCGAGCATCTGGGTGACCAATGTTATTTCTAAATTAGAGGAGGCCGAAAATTCCAGACCGAAAGTCAGGCACCCAGATCGAAAAACTGCCAATGAGGATATCAGTATTGGTAATTCGACGTCGAGTACCGCACTTAAAGTGATTTAAGTTCCAGAGGATGTTAAGTACCCAGACTAAAAGCAAGTAACTCAGACTCAAAGTGGCATAAGGTGTGGGGATTTATGTTGGCACCCAGATCGAGTCGAAAGACCCAGACTTAAAGTGGTTTAAGGACCGTAAGGATGTTAAGTACCAAGATTTGTGGTGCTGGTACCAAGATCGGAAGTTAGCAACAAGATCTGGCGTCAGAAAGTCCTAATACCGGTCTTGCAACTCTGTTTTCGTTATGTTCTTCCGTTAATTACAAATGAAAGGGTCAGTACATGTATAAAAGTCATATGAAAATGTTCGCACTCCTCGCCGCCTAAGTGATCCCAAGGCTATCAAGCAAACATTGTTTTCGCCTCATTTGCTAATAAATTAAGAATGATATAACAAATTCAAACACATATAATCGTATGCCCGCTTAGCACCTAATAGTGAATGAATAGCACTGACCGCTAAGCCAGCACTCCCGCGCTGCTACGACACTCGCACGCGGCGTGCAAGTCCGATTAGTGCTTCTAAGACTCTCGCTAGCTGCTACGACACTCCCGCTAGTGCTACGACACTGCTACGCAAGCGTGCACGCTTTCGACGCGTTTCCAGACTCCTCGCTAAGCAGTTACGCAGACTTCGCTACGCGGGCATACACGCCTTCGTTCAAGATTACCATACCTTTCCGTACCTATCGTGCCGTGGTTCCCCATTCATTATTACCTGTCGCAGAAAATACTTTATACGCGTTGTATACATGAATAATATGATACATGAAATTAAAAGTACTCAGTTATGTTATGTGATCTATAAAGACAAACATTTATATGATAAGAATCTGAATAATGAACAATAAGAAAGCATAAGAAATCAGTTATGTTCTGTAATGTATCTACGGGTACCTTCTGTATAAGATCTTTGTTCTGAACTCCTACTCTGATATGAAACCCACATAAGAAAATGATAAGAATCATTAATGAACAATAAGAAAGCATAAGGAATCAGCCTGCTCAGAATGTACCTATGAGTACCTTCTATACAAGATATATGTTCTGAACTCCTACGGAGATATAAAACCATGTAATAAGAATATGTTATAATGTGAACCCAATATATGCATTATGTTAGTATGCATCCTATAAACGCGACCACTCAAGTGGTCATATCTGCTATTCGCTTCCCACTAAGCTATGTTTAGCACGAGTGTTTTATCCGCAGGTACCGAAGATAGACATCCAAGGTATCACAAGATACACAAAGGCTAAATACGTTAGTCAGAGTCCACTTTGATGTAGGTTTTGATTTTTAGTTTTGGAAATGTAAATAAAAGTTTTTGTAATAGTGAAATTTGTTTATGTACAAGTAAATGAGACTCAGGAATATGTACAAGACAGTTTAAACACCACTACCGTGGTAGTACTAGAAGTTTTATTTCCTTATGAATTTATATATGAAATGGGCCCACTAATGTCCGAAAAGCAGGTTAAGGAGTCTTAGTCCCGTGTCGCGCCCCCTCTCTTCGCCTAGGCGTGGGTAGGGGCGTGATAGGTCAACTCAACAATAACCTACCCAACATGATCATGTGACTGGCTGCCCATAAAGTCATCGAGAAACCCCCAGTTCGGTGCATCTCAAACCTCCACGGCAAATCAAATTCCTGGAACCCATCTGGCTGAAAGGCGCCGTGATAAACGAAATAGAACTATCAAACAATCCACGCAAAATCAAAGTAGCAACAAAAACCCAATTGTGAAGACGGAAGCGATCGTGATCCTTCTAAGCTACTTTTCACAAAAACTTTAGTGGTGTTTTAAAAGTGGAATACTTTCGAACAAAAAAAAAAAAATGGGAGCAAAGAAGTTGTCTTCCGCACTTACTCATATAAAGGGTAATGCATGAACTGACGCATCAATGGCGCCGATGGATCAGCCACACATCTGAAGACGCCACACTGCTCCCCCAACGCTTGCTCCTAAAACACTCCGCCTTTAGTAAGTAATGCAATCAAAACAAGTAAGACATATGGGTTCGGTCGTCGGCCGACAGCCCTCGGGTTAGTTCCATCAAAAGGGCTTTGTGTCTGGTCAACTGGCGAGCCCAATGATTAGCCCCATCCAAGATACGATAAATCATCCCTTACGACTCCAGAACAACATCTCAACTGCCCTCAAAGCCGAGATATGAAAACATAATGGGAAATTAACATCAACACAGATGTTCAAAAATCCAATTGTTTTAGCATGCCTAATAGTTACATCAACTAAGACAAACATATCCGAACAACCTCAGATCTCTATAAGAATATCCAATCAAATGTACTGGGGTCGCTACAATCGTAAAAGATAATAATAAAATAAAAATAAATAAAAACAAAAATAATAGGAAAACTTAAAAGGTCTAGGATGAAAAGAAGGTGGAGGAGGAAGACTCGAGAGGACGAGGGGGAAAATCAAAGACATAAAAAGAATATGCATTAACCCAATTTGAAATTTCATCTCAATCTCGCACTTCGACCGGGCCAAGGACGCCAAGATGGGGCACGAGCCTAATCAATGCACTCAAAAATAGGGGTAACAACGAATCGCATTCCCCCATTCACGACTTCCGGCTGATCTACACAAGGTCCAATGAAGAGTTATGACAAAGGGATATTGGCATAGGTAGGCCTCCCATATGGAGCATCCGATGGGATGACACAGACGTCGTCTTCAAATGCACAATATCCATAAGCGACAAGCAGTTGCAGAGGCTTTTGGAAGCCTCCACCCATCATTGTTCCTCCTTCGCTAACCTAAAGAAGAACTCTCACAGGGATGAACTAATGAAGACAAATCATTGGGAATCCTTACAAAGTTCGCAACCTCATCATCATATATATAAGAATCATCCTTAAGTGCGCAAAGAATGCACTACTGGGAGCACAGATTTCCGGTAACATGCACCTCTGGACTCATTTACATTAATCACTTCCAGCCCCATACAATCCAGGGCCCCCATAAACAAATATTTTCCCCGCTTTGAAGACTATGATTTTTTAGACGAAAAACGGGGTATCAGGAGTACCATGGCTTTCGGGGCCCAAAGAATACTATCCGATAAGCCCAATATCACGAGCTCGTCATTGATCCAAACCTAACATGGCCCAAGACAACCCAAGCATTTCAAAACCATATGAGGGTCAAGATGGGAGTAACTTGTCCCATTTAAAGCCCCGAATTCTAACCACCAGATTGCCTACTTGTGATATTCATCCATGGATCTCTTAATTCACATATCTCAAAACGATAATTCCGCATAAGGGAATTGGTCTTGATAAGGAAAGTCAAATGTTACACAAGACGCGAGATATTATCCTCCAAAATAATCTGAGAATTGGGTCTCTCGATAAGGAAGGAGAGACTTTATCGCCGACATGACAGATTATCTTACAAAAAATCAAGGAGAAATTAGATATAAACAAACCCCCACGTGGTGAAGGTATCGCGAACTCCGTCTCGCACCAATCGGGGTTTTCCTCGATCTTCCCATCCTTTTCGCTAACTTAAGATCTGAGAGGCTATTCAAGACACCGCGCCATTTTTTTTTTTTTTTTTTTTTTTTTTTTTGTACCATCAGCCGCTGATACCTCAAACCAGACGAATTAGGTCAGACAAGGTTAACATTCATTTTATAAATTGTAAGATAAGAAATGAAATACATATGATGAGAGATATATAGATCTTGCATCATCTTCCACATACTAAGCAACCAAAGACAATAGAAAACATGCATATAATGTTGGTTTTGGTGTAACACCCCGTCCCGAGAGTGCATTATGACATGATAACAGAGGAGTGTATGAGTACTAAGTGTCAAGGCCATCAGAAGTATTTTGATATGAAATTATGAAATGATAATTTGCAACCCGGAATTTGTGGTATTAAACCAAGGGTACAATTGTCATTTAGCAAAAAGATTATGAAAAGCAAAAATCATTAAGTGTAGAGATGGGCCATAGTTGGAATTTCAAAAGTTGGTATTGCAAATCTTGAGAGATGAAGGACTAACTTATAATTAAGTCAAAAATGGGTTTGTAAAAGGGAGGAAATGAGACAAACCAATGTCTCATTTGGTCTCCAAAGCTAGGGCTCCACGATCGTACAGTGCTGGAGAAAGAGAGCCAAGAGGAGGAAGAAGAGGAAGAAGAGAAGGAGGAGGAGAAGTCCAAAAATCGTGACAAGCCTACCAGAACTACAGTAATTGGATTCTAGGACTTCACAAGGAGAATAGATTCTCTTTGTCTAGGTTTTGTGCAAAGAGCACATGAACCTTTTCAATTGTTGGGGTTAAGTGAGAGTAAACCCCAATTGGGAGAAAATAACCATGGAATCATCAAATTATGTGGTTTTATAAAGAATTGGTGACCTAGGTTGAGTTCTTGATTTTCACCTAGGGTTTGAGGTTCGAGGTTCCATACGACCAATTCAAGTGTCAGGAGTCGCTTTTTAAGATGAATCTCCATGATAATTCTTGAGGTGTTAGGAAGTATAGAAGTGGTATGAAGTGAATTGGTAACAAAAGTGGCAAAAAGAAGCAAACTGGCAAATTCTCGAAGGTGTACTGGGGAAGAAAATTCCAGACACCCCACCGTAGGCCAGTGTACCTAAGACACCCCACTGCATCGTAATGTGTACCTGGGTGACAGTCCATGGTGTGCAGACATGTGTGCCCCAAATGCCCGTAATGCTATGTTTTCAAGTAGGGCTTAAGCCCTGATTCAGACAATCGATAGTTTAGGAACCTTATTAAATGATTAAGATAGTTCGAATAAGATCGACTGACGAAAAATGTAGCGTACTACGTTTCTACAAGCGATATTCGCTGAGTGATTAAGTCTAGGAAGTACGTTAAGTTTATACGTGATACATAGGCTAAGTTAATTTGTCGTCAGATTCGATCGAGTGTGTAGGTTAAAAGCAAAGGCTGAATAGTGAACCGTGCCTGGCAAGCAAGCAAAGAGGTGAGTGTTCTAAAACTCATTTTCCAAATACTAGTGTATTATTATTATTATTATAAACTGCTTTATTGACCGGGTATTTCATGGTTTTGATGTCAAACCATTTTCAAGAAGCAAGCAATGAATTAGAGCAAGCAAATGGTTTTGAGTTAAACCATTTGAAAAGCAAGCATTGGTTTTAAATTGTAAAACCATTTTCAAGCAAGTAAGCAAAGAAGAAGTACAAATGGTTTTGAATAATTAAACCATTTTTCAAGCAAGCAAAGAAGCAAGTAAGCAAATGGCTTTGAATAATTAAAACCATTTTTCAAGCAAATAAGGCAAGCAAATGGTTTTTGAATAATTAAACCATTTTTCAAGCAAAGAAAATAGGTTAAAGAAATGGTTTTAAATTGTAAACCATTTTTCAAAGAGCAAGCAAGCAAAGAATATTTATGGAAAACAGTCTTCCCTAGTTCTAAGCAAGCAAATCGGTCGAGGTATTCAGACGCGCACTGGTGGTGTTAGGATCTCATGCATTGTAGCTCGTCTGGTCTGCAAACTTAGGTCATACATCATGCATTTAAAGGAGACCGTGGCACGATGTGAGTATATAAGGTTATGAGCTCTAACTAAATTATGGTGATGGCGACATCGCAGGTCAATTCCACCATATTCAATCGAAAAAAGGTGATGCGACAAAGGTCCTTCCACCGCACTCCGCCGATGCACGTGCCCCGTGTTCACTAGGGTATAGCAAAATAGCCTGGCGCATTGGATGCTTTATAAGACGATATAGCGCTTTGAAAATCAACTATTGGTTCCCGGCCGCCTGTAGCTCCTGAGAGTTTTGAAGCAAACTACTGAGCCCAGTTCCCGCTAGATTTCAAACGACGGCCGAGCTAAGCTCCTGGGATTTTAAAACAAACGGCTGAGCCTGTGCCCCGCTTTATTTTCAAGATGCTACTACTGTGCTCCCGCTTTTATGAAAAAGTTTTGAGAAAATTTTAAAGCAAAAGGTTTATAAAGGTTTTAAGAAACTTCAAGCAAGAGAAATTATGAGAAGCTTTTATAAACTTCTAAGCCAGTTAAAGAATAAGAGTTTTATAAGCTTTTGTTAAAGCAAACAAAGCACGGCAAAAGAGTAAAAGTTTTATAAACTTAGTTAAAATAAAGACAAAAAGTTGTTGAAGCAAAGAAAAAGTTTTAGAAACTTTTAAAAAGCAAGCAAAGCAGCAAGTTTTATGGAAAAATATTTGTAAAAGAGAGTTTTACATTTTTGAGACGTTTTTCTAAAAGCAAAACCTTTATAAAAGCATACACTCACTGAGCCTGCTTAAATTCTCATTATTTTCGTTTAAAACTATTTTCCGCGCATTACACAGCATGAGCACAATAGATTTCTCCTACATCAGACAAGTACAATTAAGAATATTACGTGAATGAAAAGACTTGAATATGTATATTGGAATATAAGTGTATGTACATAGTAATGTCGTGGAGGAATGTGTCAGGTATTGGTTGCCATATTTGGATTTAGAGTAAATTGATGTATACAGGATTTGAATTGTTCTATACAAATTATGCGGCCGAAGTTTTTTCCTCTCACGCTAAGATTTTACTAAATCCTAAGTTATAAATAAAAGAAAATTTTTATAGAGGTTTTAGCAATACGGCTTCGCTTCACAGATTTCTAGTCGTTGGTAACTACCATGTGTTTCATGGAGCACACGGTGACACCCATCGCTAAGGGTAGGTGTGTCATTTGGACTTTTTTTTTTGTGAAAAACATAAATTAGGATAGTAGTAACAATTGTGTTAAGTTTACTTGGAAAGTCCCCATGTAAATGGAGGAGTCACAATGGTCCTCTAAACCCACTCGCTTTAAGCCTATACCTTGTTGGATGTGACCTTCCTAAACATGTACTAACAAGTTTTCACCTACTACCTTGAGCTCTAATACCATTTTTAGAAGGTCTTTAAGAAAGTGTAAGTGATTAGAAATTTGACTTAGCCTAAAACAAACAAACAAACAAACAAGGAACAAGAGAACGAGATGAACTTATGTGATTGGATGGTTGAGGCGTGCAGTTGCACTATCTTTAAAGTAGATTCACCCTCTTCTGGTTTGTAACCTTGATGCAATAGGGAACCGACGCTTTACCTCTAGGATTCAATAGCTAGATCACACATCTGGTGCACTTTCTTAGTAAGATGTAATACAACTCGAATATTAAAATATTCCTTCAAGAAAGTTGTGCTTAATATGGAACCACTTGAGCAAGAGAGGCTTAAAGCACTTGAGAGAGGATGTGCTTGAAGAATTTTAGAGAGAGAAAGAGAGAAAATGTGCTTGATGCACTTGAGAGAGAGAGAGAGAGAGAGAGAGAGAGAGAGAGAGAGAGAGAGAGAGAGAGAGAACTTAGAGCTGAGAGAGATGAGAGAGCTTGAAGAAAAGAATCAGTTAAGGAGGGGGAGTACTTATTTATAGGTGTATCACCTAACATGTCTTTCCACAAAGGTAAGAATTATTTTAAAATAATTAAGAAAAGTCATGCCCTCTCCAACAGATCTCTCCAATTTTTATTTGAAAATTAATTTTAATAAATTATTAAAATAAGGAAAGTCATGAAAACCCACATGACTCGGTTAGTGGCTGTTTAAAAGGAAAATTAAATAACTTTATAAATGACTATTTATTAATATTGACCAAGTAAATTATCCAACCTCAAATATTATTTCATTTAAAAGGCCAAGGACTCGATAAAGGTGGAAGAATAATTATTTTAAAAATTAAAATGAATAACATCCTTGAGATAGTCAACATATTTGCAATAAATTTAATTCAAATAAAAATGAAAACATAAAACCAAAGGCTTAGCCAAGTTAAAATAGATTTGAAAAATAATTTCTCCAATTTTTTTTTAAATCAAAATGGTCATGGGAGACTTGCACTCTTCCAACAATCCCCCATAGAGTGTAAGTGTTAAGGACAAGAATACGAGGAATGGAGGAATACTAGAATGCAATGCATCCAATCTAGTGCCCCATAGGCTATGAACCAGTCTTAGGATAACAAGTATTAAATTAAAAAATATGGTGAATTAAAGAATCCTATGAACCAATGTTTCTTTGTGTGACTCAAGGAACCTATCATCCACACTGGTTTCTCAACTACGAAGTCAGACTTTACTAACGGTGCTATTGCCATGTGCCATGCTTGGATATTCATGAGAACTCTAGAGAATATGCCTATATTCTAATAGGAAGCGGCCCCACTTCCACTCTCATATAGGTGAACCCATAAAGTGTGTTCTGCATCTAAACACACCATCTCATAAGGAATATGGTATTTATTAAGAGTTGATACTCAACTTCAATCAATGATGAACTCTTAATAAACATGACTGATAGAGTAGCTTACAGTCAATATATGGCTTGGTATTGCCTATATGAACCTACCGAACCCACCCCATGGGATCTCCATTCTAGCAGGTTGGGTTACCATCATCGCCTTTGACTTTGTAATAGGCAAAAGCCTCATTCCCTTGATGTTTTCTTTTCCACTCGGTTTCTATTTAGTGGTTGAAGTTGGAGGATCAATCGAATTCAACTTTAATCTCACAAAACTGACTGGATATAACCATGTCTCAGGAGTTGTGCACAATTTTACGCCTGGGCATATGCACCGTGTGACTTCCATTTCGGGGTCCGCTGGATGCCCGCCAACCCGCGGAATATTCAGGACGCTTCTGCAACCCGATACTACCATGAGTAATCGGGCAGAGTCTCCTTTGTACGGGGAGCTCTACCCAAGATACACAACCTATCCCAACATTTTACACCGACCACACCAGGTCCACATACGGATAAAATGAGTAAAAATGGTCACTTGGGCCCATACATCAATACTCACTAAAAATATCCAACCAACTATATTACATGGTTCAAGAGTTAATAAGTCACTCTTAATTAAACATATATTAAAATTACAATTTCTAATACATGTTATGGCAAAATGAAAATGCCAAAGCCACAAACCGGCTTTTCTTCTAAAAGCTGCTTCTAGTAAGCGCCGGTCCCCATGTACACTCCCCGTGACCAAATAAGGATCTCGATTGCACGAGCAAACCCGTGAGTGATAATTTCCACGGGCTCCCACCTAAGTGCACATGTCATGGCAAACAATCACACTCAAGTAAATACATGATCCTACTTGAATGTCTACATGCCCAATCTCATGTCTCGAGTCCTCACCGACTCCTTCACACATGCCTAAGCCAAAGGCGAGAAAAATACAGTTTTCAAAAAAAAAGATTTTTGTTCTCGAAAACTTACTACTGAGTTTCGGTAAAATTTATTGGACAATCCGAGGCGACCGTTGATAATCTTCAAATAATTCACTCTGACCCTCCTCGACGGAATTGTTGGACAATCTTCACTGACAATTTTCAAAAATCTTCAATCGAAATTCCTTTCACAAACATTTTTCCTTTTATTTTCTTTCATCATGCACTAACTCCTAATATTCTAGGGGTGTCCTACTGCATATGGAATGCATTATGCTAATCCCAAGATATTCATGCTAATATATTTTCATGGCTATTAACATAATTAACTCACATAAATCATGTTATTCAATTCACAATCAATAACACCAAAATTAGCTCACATGGGCTAATTAACCACTCAAGCAATTCATTTTGAATCACTCAAACCACACAAAATCACACAACAAAATCACGTGAACAATGAAAACCCTGCCTAAGACTGCTCACTCTACCACAATAGGATTTTTTCCACTCGCCCAAATGTTTTTGAGACCGAAATCACGCTAAGTCAAGCCTCGAATATCTCTAATCCATTCACATGGCTCTTAGCCAAAGAATAACACAAGTAGGAGAAGACACCTCAGCCTAATTCCACTAAGAATCTGTCCACGCCAGAAATTTCGCCGCGTAGGGACGACTTCGCTTCGTCTGTCGGTAACCGACGGCCCGAACGACGGAAATCTGTAGAGAAGTCACTCCTTCTCTCTCTCTAAAATTTGAAACACCAAACCATCGTGATCAATAATTCCAGCCCTCTACTGCACGTTTTCTTCTTCAAATTGAAGAAGAAAACTATTCATCTTTGTCTTATTCATTTAACTTTTCAAAATTATATCCATGTCCCTTTACTTAACTATTTGACACTTGGCTTGATCTAAGCCACACTTCCATTTTCTCTCTAATCATGCAATATGAAGCCGCATGAGTACATGCAGAGTGACTTTGTCACATCACATGTCTCTCAATAAGCCGCTTTATTTGCATCCGACATCCTGCTCGGAACGTGAAATCTCGACCGCCTCTGACTCGACGTGGTAGCTGGGATTTCGCGAGACGCATTCCAACGATGAAACTGCTTGCCATCCGGGAGATCTAAAATTCCCTGATTTTGACCGAAATTACTATTTAACATTTTCTTAAAATTTGAATTTTCCTATTTTATATGCACGTTTCTTCCCATTAAACATTTTACTTTTACTCTTAGATATTGCAGCTTGGCTATCACAACGCATAGACACAAAAACCGTGGCCGGGTTCTATCCATAGCGGACATCCACTAATAGGGATTTATGAGCCACTCAACTTCAGAACTTGCCTTCTCTAAGGCTATAAACTGGGCCTCCATAGTGGACCAAGGAATGCAAGCTTGCTTGGATGATTTCCAAGAAACTAAACCTTCTTTAAGGGTAAAAACGACCTAATTAGTGGATTTCATCCTATCCGAATAAGACCTAATTAGCATCACTAAACTCTTTGGCGAAATTTGGAAATCCACTATAACACAAACAATAGTCACCGGTGCCTCTCAAGTAGTTTAATACTTTACAAATGACAACCTAATGATCCTAATTAGGACTTTGGGTGTATCGACTCAATTTTCCAATTGCGTAGACAATGTTAAGTCTGGTATAATTTGGCAGGTACATTAGGCTACCAATTATTTGAGCATACCTGGCTGGGGTGCGTAACACTATATTCTATTTTTTTTTCAATCAGGAGTTGAGAACATAAGGAGTTGACACCGGGTTTATAATCAAAGTGTTCATACCCTCCTTAAAATCTTCTCAATATAATGCTCTGGTGTTTAAGCAAATTGTTGCTCTAGTTATTTTGATTTCAGAATCACATTTTATTTCTCCTAGATCTTTCATATCAAAATTAAATTTTAGGAAACTCTTGGTCTCAATAAGAACTTGTAGGTTTGTCCTAAATATAAGCATATCATCAACATATAAGAAAATGATAATGCACGAGTTATTTTCAACTTTGCTATAAATACATTTATCGACATCATTAATGGAGAATCCATTAGATATCAACACATGATCAAATTTTCTATGCTACTGTTTGGGTGCTTGTTTAACACAAAGAGATTTAACTAGCCTACAAACTTTGGCCAACTCAAAAGATCATACACCCTCTAGGTTGATCTATATAAATTTCTTTCCAATTCCCATTCAAAAGTGGTCTTAACATCCATATGATGTATTACTAGGTTATGAATCAAGTGTTATTAACACCCTAATCGAGGAAAGCATTGCCGCAAGAGCAAAAGTATCAAAGTAATCTACACCTTTCTTTTGTTTAAAACCTTTAGCAACTAAACATGTTTGTATTTCAATAAGTCCCATATGATTTTAATTTCCTTTAAAGATCCATTTACAACCTATAGTTTTAGCACCAGAAGGCAAGTCTACTGTCTCCCAAGTATGGTTATACATTATTGGATTCAATCTCACTATTAACGACCTCTTTCCATAAAGATGCATCAGGTGAAGTCATAGCTTCCTTATAGGATCTAAGGTCGCCATCAACTAGAAAAGTAATCACTAAGATTAGTTTCTTTCCTTTCTCTTTTTACTCTTCTTAGTTCGTTCGTAAGGATCACTAGACTCAACTCTAAGATTTCTTTGAACTTGTTGTTCGCCATTTGTTTTCCAAGAGAGAATATTTTCAAAGAAGTTAGTACTTGTCTCAATTATAAAGTTTAATTTAGCTAGCTATTTTCTCGATTTGATAACAAAGAACCTATAGGCAACACTATAAGGAGTAGTTTCATGTATAATTCCATGTTCCTCTCAAAAGGTATTGAAGGGGTTAGACTCGTATTCTCCACCCCTATAAGATCTAAGTCTCTTGATTTTATTACTTAGTTGGTACTCTATTTCCTTTTTATACTTGATGAAAGCATCCATTCCTTCATCTTTGTTTCTTAAAAGATATACTCTTGTATATCTTGAGCGCCATTTATGAAGGTAATATAGAACCTTTTCCACTCTAGTCATGGTGTTTTTCAAGTCTCCTAGGTCACTAAGTGAATCAAACTTAATAGTTCTTACTTTCTACTGGTTTGCAAGATTTCTTTGTGGTTTTAGATTCCACTCATACTTCACATTTCCATGGTTTTCTAAGGACAATTTGGGAATTAAACTCAATTCAACCATTTTCTTAATATAAAAGTTCACATGTTCTAATCTACCATGCCAACATCAATGTAATCAATCTTTGTAAGTAGAAGAGGAAGATCTTATTATTCATTATTCCGAAACATTCAAATATAAAGAGATCTCGTTACAATAACCCCTCCCAACAGACATCATTCTTGTCAACACTCATTTTGTTTGAATCAAACATAATCATAACTCCTCGCTTCCCAAGTAGAGATAATCGAGACTAAGTTCCAACAAATATTCGATACATGGAGAACATCACTAAGGGCTAGTACTTTTCTAGAGGTTACCTCGAGGGGAACTTTCCCTTTACCAATCATCAGGGATGATCTATAATCACCTATGAACACTTGTTCCTCTCTTTCCTACACCATGGTGTAGGAAGTGAATGCACTTTTGTTGCCACAGATGTGCCTAGTAGCCCCTAAGTCTACCGTCCATTCCTCTCAGATTAAGTGACCATGCTTACCTAAGAGGATATTACTATTGCAATCACTCTCGCTTTCTACCCGTATTTGCTCTCGATTAACCGTAACACCCGTGAATTGTATAGGTATAGTTAAGGAAAATAATAATGACAGGAATTCAGATAGGTATAAGTTACTTTAAAATAATAATGACAGGAATTTTTATAGTATATGGTATGAAATAATAATGGTAATTCAATTAGTAATTAATTAATACTTTAATGAAAAGGATCGTTATGAAATTAATAATGGTAATTTAAGAAAATAATAATGGTAATTCAATTAGTAAATTAATTAATTACTTTAATGAAAGGACGTTATGAAAATAATAATGGTAATTCAAGAAAATAATAATGGTAATTCAAATTAGTAATTAAATTAATTACTTTAAATGAAAGGACGTTATGAAAATAATAATGGTATCTAAGAAAATAATAATGGTAATTCAATTAATAATTAATTAATTACTTTAAATGAAAGGATGTTATGAAAATAATAATGGTAATTCAATTAGTAATTAATTAATTAATTTAATGAAAGAGGGGTAAAAAGGTAATTTCCTAATAGATACCTCAGGTATAAATTGGAGTAAGAAAAGAAATCCTTTCTATTCTTCTTTGAATTTCTCTCTGATGGATAGAATTCCAGAGGACGTACGGCTTTCGGATCTAGGGTTTGAAGAACAAATTTCTTTAGGTAAGATTTTCTCTATTTTATTTTTCTAGATTTCTTTGATGTAGACTCTTAATCTTTCTTTCAGTTTGGTAGGATCAACCTCAAGAAGTCGATTTATTTCACTCTCGCTCCTTAAAAAAAAAAAAAAATAAATAAAATAAGGATTGGTGGTGTCGTATTGAATTACTGAGTATGAGAATGAAAAAGTATTTAAGGATACTTTTGAAGAAAATAATGATAAATAAATACATAAATTTGAAAAGGTCGACTCGTATAAATATTTGTATTTAATAAGTATTTAAAGATATATGTGTTTTGGCAAGTAAACATTTTATTAAGGATCGAGATTTTATTAGATAAGGAATATGATTAGAATAATTATTTAGCAATTATAGGAAATAGGATCCGTTAATAATACTCTGTCAAGTATGATAAATTGTTAGTAAAAAGGTTAGATGTGTATTGTGTAATAATATAATTTATAAAATATTATTAATATTACTTTTCTAGTAAAAGATTTAGTTCCTATTAAGAGCATAAAATAAATAAATTATTAAAATCGTATCCGAAAGGAATATGAGTTTTATAAAATTTGTAAAACTACCTAATCTAAATAGATATCATTCTCAACAGCTTGTCAATATAAGCCGAGGTGAACAAAAATAAATAATATAATTGTTAAGAATATCAAATTAGGAGTTTTAAGAATAAATAAGTAACGATGATAGTTTCTTCCTTATTATTTTAGGAGAAATATTTCATTGAGGTGAAATTCTGATTAGCTCTTTCAAAGCTGAGAAAGTACTCATTTGAGTGTAAGGGATTCTAATATACTTTTCGAAAAATTATTATTTTTATATATATGTACGTAATTGGATATTGAATTTATATTTTTAAAAAGAAATTGCTTGCTTTTACTTCTTATTTGAGGATGAGAATTGTTTTAATTGAATTATATATAATCTTGGTTTATGAAAAGTTTGACTTTATTTATTTGATTATCCATGGATCAAAAAAGTAGTTTCTGTAATCAGAATTTTGAGGATTTGTTTTGCTTACGAAAGAAAATGTGGAGATATGATGTTTCAGAATTTGAACTTTTCAATGAAATATTTGACTCGTTAGTTCGTACTGGCTAATCCAGAATAATAGTTGATACTATTTGGCCCTTTTCAATGGGATATAATAGTTGACACTATTCCTACTTCTTGTCAACCGGATATACCAGTCGACCTTTACATTTTCGCGAATGTAATTGATTTGAACCTCAACTTCTAGGGGTTTGCTGTATGCTACTAAGTACTAGTAGTGTTTGGTTCCGTCTATAATTTTGTAAGGAACACTCATACAGCCACCCATTTGAAATCCTAATTTAACCTGGGCACCATTTGATATTCGGCGACCGTGAGAAAATATATTTGAAATGTATTTGATTTTGATTTGATATGAAAGTGTTTGAACCGAAATTTGATATGAAATTGCTTGGACTATATTTGATATGAAACCGATTTGAAATGGATGTGAGAATGTTTTAAAGTATATTTTGTTAATGTTCCAACTTATTTTGAATCAAAAGTTTTGATGAAAAACACTCTCTATTTATATGATTGAAAACTTTTCGATCCATGAAAATGTATTAGCATTTCTTATCGGGCTTTGAGCCTCACTCCCATTCGCTGGACATATTTTCAGGTACTTTTAGTCGAGGAGTTGATGGCTATTGGGACTGGCCATCATTGGGGATTTGATTAACTTTATGTCGATCATGTTGAACCTATAAGTTCATGTTTATGTGAAATGTTGTTTGAAAGCACTGAGAAAGTCACTTTGATGAACATTCCTTTTATATTAGTACAGTTGGATTTGAGAGATTCAAATATCATTTATATTCTCAATAACTTATATGACATGCATAATCGAGTATTAGAATATTTAGAAGTAATTTTTATCGCATGAAATTTTGAATTTGGAGAATTTATGATTTTAGAAGGTTGCACATTTACTTCGAATATGTGATTGGTAATTGACAAAAACTAGCTATAAAGAAAGGGTGTCGCTTCACACTTCAAACCTTCAGTCAAGCGTTTCAGTGTGTGAATTGACACCATGCCCCTAGCGGGTTTCGGCGTGACATTAACTCTCTCGAACTCTTTCATTACACATTGAGGGCGCATGGTGTCTAGTTAGCCAAGGCTAAGCAACAAAGCAACTTTTTTAATTTTCTTTTAAAGGTAGGATTTCGACCTTGCTTCGATGAGTCGAGCTTAGTCCTGTGGTTTTGTCTCTAATACCTATTGATTTCAGCCTTGGTTTATCTTCTACTACATTTGCTCCGGCATAATAGCTCCTAGCTCTTTAGCTTTGTCCCCGCAGGTTATTTTGCTCTTCAATCCTAACATGTATTATAGCATCTCTAGGGACATTTGTTTCAGGTTTCATGTTGTGTTTGTAGTCTTTCCAAGAATCTTCAAGGGTCTCTATTAGGTATCTAGCCACAAAGGTTTAGAATTTATGCCCTTCAATGACTAGGTTAACATCAACATGGTAGTCATGGATTTGAGATGATAAGATCTCTATCTCATAATTTTGGAACTTTCTAAAATTTCCTATGACATATTTTTGGTTCCAACATCTTATATTATGTATTTTTGGTCATTACATCCCAAATACCTTTGCAACATCAATGACAAAATATATCATTTCTGCCATTCTAAAGAATGTCCCATTAAAAGGGAATCTTGGAAGTGTCAAGACAGGTGTGAACTAGGGAGGACTCCATCATTTCTAGGAATTGAGAATCTACTTTAAAATTTTGGTTTTGGCTCAGGAGAACAAAACTAGAACAAAGAGTAAGAGTCAGGTTAAGTACACCAAAGAAAGTCCCTGATGTTTCGAGGTGGTTACAATGGTCTCATAAACCCCACTTGTCTTAAGCTTTATCTGCTGAGAGGCCTTTCCTAGATATGTACTAACAAGTTTCCACCTACTGCCTTGGGCTCTAATATCATTTTTGGAAGGTCTCTAAGAAAGTGTAAATGATTAGAAAATTTGACTTAGCCCAAAACAAACAAGCAAAAAACAAGAGGGTAAGATGAACTTATCTGATTAGATGGCTGGGACGGGTAGTTGCATTGTCCTTAAAGTAGATTCTTCCTCCTCTGGTTTGTAACCTTGATGAAATAGGGAATCCCACGCCTACCTTCAGATTCAATAAACTAAATCTCACATCTGTGTACTCTAGTAAGATGCAATACAACTCGAATATTAAAATATTATTCTAAAAAAGTTATGCTTAGTATGAAAGCACGTAAGCAAGAGAGTGCTTAAAGCACTTGAGAGAGGATGTGCTTGAAGCACTTTAGAGAGAGAAAAAAAGAATGTGCTTGAAGCACTTGAGAGAGAGAACTTAGAGAGCTTTGATAGAGATGAGAGAGCTCAAGTAAGGTATGAGTTTGTAAGCAAGAGGCATCTATTTATAAGTGTGTATCCTGGATGGGTCTTTCCACAAAATGTGCAAGAATTATTTTAAGATAATTAAGAAAAAGTTATGCCCTTAAGTGATCTCTCCAATTTTTATTTGAAAATTAATTTTAATAAATAATTATAATAAGAAAAGTCATGAAAAACCCACATGACTCGGTTAGTGGCTATTTAAAAGGAAAATTAAATAACTTTCTAAATGACTATTTATTAATATTGAAGAAAATTATCCAACAATAGATATTATTTCATTTAAAAGCCGAAGGACTCAATAAAGGTGGAAGAATAATTTATTTAAAAATTAAAATGAATAACATCCTTAGGATAGAATAATATATCTACAGAAATAATTTAATTCAAATAAATTTGAAAATATAAACCAAAGGCTTGGCCAAGTCAAAATAGATATTAAAAATAATTTCTCCCATTTTTTTTTTATAAATGAAAAGGTCACGGAAGACTTGCACTCTTCCAACACATAACAGCACAAAGGCTGTTATATTCACCAACTTATTTAT
Organism: Tetrastigma voinierianum; assembly: GCA_016808115.1. Classification (NCBI taxonomy): domain Eukaryota; kingdom Viridiplantae; phylum Streptophyta; class Magnoliopsida; order Vitales; family Vitaceae; genus Tetrastigma; species Tetrastigma voinierianum. The sequence continues at coordinate 67,344 of JAEQBH010008900.1, read as the reverse complement.
ACACAATCTGTTATATATCGCTACTAAACTACAACTACATGACTGCATCTTTTGATCATCACTTGCCACTTCCCATGCCATATAATCGGGTTTGGGTTGAGTACAATCGTATTTTGCTCAAATTTATGTTGACCCATATAACCCATTTAATAAATGAGTTATATTTGTGTCAATTCACTTAAAATGAATTTGATCCGTATTGATCGGTTTAATTATTAAGTTAATTAATATTTAACCTATATTAACCCATTTTATATATTATTTATGTTAAATATTGATGAATTAGTTATAATTTATATTATTTTAAATTACCAAATTAATAAACGAGTTGCACGATTACTAATTGGATCGTGTTTAAATTTGATATTTATGACTCGTTTATTATTCATGTCATATTTGGGTTAACGAATACCGTATAAAACCTTTTATTGACGCGACCCAAACACATCATCCAGCCTGTGCCCAATTCCTAAGCCTCCCTACGATCCCGTTTACGCCGTAAACAAAGCGTTTCAAGGAGCAAAGAATAAGAGCCATAGACCTTAAAGCAACCATGTCAAAATGATAACAGGTAAAATGAAGTGATGCCGTAGCTGATTACAAAGAATAATAAAATTAAAAAGTGAATAAATAAATAAACAAAGCTCCAAGTTTCAATCTCATATCTAGTATTTCAAAAACAATAATATAAGGTGCTATTTATAGACATCAACATAAAACTTTAACATATAAATCCAAAAAGTACGATTAAATAAATAACTAATAATAATAAAAATCATTATTGAAATTTGACTTTCTATCTCGTTATATGAACCTATTTCATATCCCATCATGAATGGATAGCAAAGAAGCTTTGTTGACTATAAGATGTGGCCGAAGGGGGCTTAGATGTCACCAACCCCATAACCCCATATGACTTCCACTACTGATAACTGATAACCATAGTGGAGCTAATTTTGTTGACTATACATCTCTGGTTCTTCATTTCTTTCATTGTTTGTAGCATGTTTTCCTCAATCACTTCTCCAGGTTTTTTTTTTTTTTTTTTTTGAGGAAAACTTCAGGTTTTTTAAAGTATTAAATATATTTCAAGAATATGATGAGAAATATATATATATATATATATATTATCATATGAATCTGTCAAACGGTCCTCATGATTTGTCTAGGCTTTCTCAACTCTTTGGAAAAATAATATTAAATTAGTAATGTTAAGGTTATATTTGGTTGGGAAGATCTTTTATATTTCAAATTATTTGATTTTACTATAAAAAGATCTAAATAATAAAAATAAGTTTGAAGCAACATAAAAATAATTATTTTTCTTCGTTTGTTTTTTTATAGATCCATTTTCTTTTATATAATATTTCATTCCCATAAAATTTGGAGAAAAATGTTTAAAAAAAGAAAGAAAAGATAGAAGAGAAAATAAAAATTACATAGAAGTCCATGAATAAATTCGTTCTAAATAAATTTTTTTGACATCGCTACATTGCATTAGAACGCTGTATTATTCTGTTATCATAGAAATTCAAACTTAATCCCTTCAAAAGATGAAAATTTAGATAATTATGGAAATATTTGTAACTTGATTTTACGGAAATATCAGAAAAATTTATGCGGAAATTTTGAAACAAATTCTTGATAGACTAAATTAAAAGTTATAAAAAAAAATATTTTAAAATGAAATTAGAAGTATAATAAACATCTAATATTAGTTGCACTCATTGGATTAAAAAAATTATTAGAGAAGTACTGATAGCAACTTTTATAGAAAATATTGATGAACCAAACACTAATGCTCTTAGGAACAAAATTAATTCATAGAATATGTGATTTACTAAACGGTCAATCATTTATACTATTAGTATATTACTTCCCAACCGTTGGATCATCTTTTAAATTTAATTTGGGCCATTGGATGATATAATAGATTTTTTTTAAGAGCTAATCATTTTTAATATAATATATAGTAAATTATTCCTATTCGACTCGAACCCATCTTCTTCCCATGTTCGACTTTTAAATATCAAATGCTTTAACCAATTGAGCTAAACATGTTAATAGATCAGATAAAGTTTTTTTACCACTTTCCTTAAATTTTTTTTTTCAATTTAATTTCTCTCAAATTTTTTTACCTTACATTTTACAAGAACCAAACACATTAACATCCCAAATAAAAAGTTCTCACTTCTCCTTATCAATCAAGGGTTCTGGGGTTCTCACCAGTGAGAATATGTTTTAACAAAACACCATAAGGTTAGTGTACTATTGTAAGACCTTGAATTTAAGGTTTCAATGAATAGTAAATTTAGTTTTCAATGAGTATGTATTTGACTGGATATGGTCAAATAAATAGTAATTTTCGAAAAATGAGCCCTGAAGAATCGAAAATATTCAAAATAATGTATTAAGTCTAAAGGAATTGAAACAAATTAAAACGAAATTATTTTAAGGGGTGAGAATATAAGACTCGGGAAAAACCTAGAAATTTGACTTTTGCTAGGAACGACAAAATGGTAATTTTACTGAATTCAGATCTCTGATGATGAATGGACTTCACCGTTGAATCAGTTTTGTGAAATCTAGTCACACAAGTGAATTCGTTGAATTTCGAGACAATGAATTTTCATGAAATTCAAGGCGACTACGTCGAGTGGATTCCTCGAAACGAGATTTTTAGAAAAATCCCGAAAAATGTCAAATATTTAAATAATGTCCATTTAAGATAGATGAAACTGAAACTGGATGAAATAAATTGTTTCGGACAAGAATCAAATCAAGAAGTGTGACACGGGCGCTGACGGAGCCATGTGGCCCACACTATAAATAACCTAAAATATCAAACATGCCAAAAGATCTCATTTTTGGTCTAAGACCAAACTGTAAGATAGAGAGAGAGACAGGGAGAAAAGAAAAAGGCAAGCTTCTCTCTACGATTCACGAGTTTTCGTCGGTCAGATCTTGTTGGGTCAAGAGTTAAAGTTGCTTTATGCGACGAGAGCTACGCGTGAGTACCGAAATCACAAGATTTCACCAAGGCTCAAAGTTCAGGTTTTCAAGAAAATCGAGAAAGTGTGTCCTCGAAATGCCGGCCTGAGGTAGGGTTTTCTCCCACCAGTTAATTCTTTGGTCTGGTGGCATGTGTGTATGTCCATGGAGATGCTATCCATTTTCCTTCTGACCATGACCGTATTTCGTTAGACCTCGTCATCACTCATCCAAATCGAAAGGATTCAAATTACTGGTAAACTAGGACCGATAGGAGTACACATCTCTTGAAAAAGGTTCATTCAAATTCCAACTCCCTTTGATTTAATCAATCGAAGTGATTAATGCTAATGGTTAAGTTAGAAAGTATATTATAGTTAATGATTTAATTGAACATGACAGTGTGGATGTTAATTTATTTATGATAATGTGACTGTAGATAGAAAGTAATATGACAAAGGAGGAAAATGGCTTAAATAACTAAGGTAAGGAAATGTAAATGTTTATGAAAAAATATATATATTTAATGTTTACCAATGTATATGTCTGCTACTCCATGTTATAAATGTTTAAATGAAAAGGAAATGTGGTTTTCTTGACTTTAAAATGATGTTGAGAAAATATGAAATGAGTATGGTTTCATAGTTTTACAAAGTATATAAGCCGAGAAAATATGAAATGATTATGGTTTCCATAGTTTTACAAAATATGATTTATCGCTTTCCATATTAAATGAAATGCTTTATGAACATATATTCTATATATATATGTTTATATGAAAATATTTGAATCCATGGTTACCCTATGTTACAAAGATAAAGCTAAAGGAAAGTCAACCAAAGTACTTTAGCAAGCAGGCATGGTACATGGGAAAGGGATAGGATTTTTTTATAAAGGGAAGGGAAGAGTGATGCATATTTCCATGCACGTGAAAAGTACGAAAAGGTTACCAACGCATAATGTAATTTGTTCCATAGTGTAATGGTATTTAAAAGAAAGTCACGATTTATCTGAGGTTCCATAGTGTAATTTGTTTCCTCAGAGGTTCTTCTTCTACGGATCAAATGCAGGTTAACTGTAGGTGGGTTCCATCGATATGACTGATTTAAAAGGGAAAAAGAAAGCAGCAAATGCTTGTTGAAATGATATGTTTATATAACTGCTTTTGCACATTGTATTTGAACCATATGGAAAGTAAATTGTTTACGCAGTAGAGGTCAGCCACCGTAGGACCTCTAGTCGACCTACGACCCAGCCGTGGTGATTATGCTACCTAAAGGTGATGTTGATACCGGCCCGCATGTTGGCGATAGTATAATTTCGCCTCGGGTCGTGATGCTCATATTCTCATGTGACTCGGTTACACATTCTTTTTATTTCTATGGAGTTTATTTCAAAGGTTAATGTGTAATTCAAAATTTATGACTCAAAGATACAGTATCTCTTCCTATAGGTGATTCAATGACAGCGTAGAGTGTTTATTTGAATAGTGTAGTGATTATCGAGGCCGTGAGTTTTGAAGGGTAATTTGATATTATTATACATCCATGACTTCTATGTTATATTAGGCATGGATTGGTTATCTAGACATCATGCTACAAATGATTGTTATAGAAAAGAGGTTAGGGTTCCACTGTGGGAGACAGAGGTCAGGTTCCCACGGGTTATGAAGATACTACCTAACAAAAGATTATGATGCCTATGAAGGATAAGAAGATAAGCCTAAGTCATATCGTGGTACTTAGCTTATGCCATCGAGGTGAGATAAGTGTAGTCGACACATATTTCTAGTCGAGAATTTTCTGATGTATTTCCGCAGGATCTTCCTGTGTATACCTCCGCATGAGATTGATTTCAGATCAATTGCCTTGGGACAGACTCAATTCTAAAGTTCTACTTGTGAAGAAAATGATGAAAGTCTGAGATCAGGTATTGATTATAGAGAGTTGAATAAAGTGGCACATTTAAATCAATACCCACTTCCACTTGACATGATCTTTTGATCAATTACAAGGAGTGAGGGTATTTTTAAAAATTGATTTGAGGTCGGGTTACCATCAATTAAAGATCCGGTCAGAGGATGTTCCTAAGACATCTTTCAGAACACGATATGGGCATTACGAGTTCTTAGTCATGCCATTTGGACTAACTAATGCTCCGACTGCTTTTATAGATCTTATGAATAGGATCTTTCAACCTTATTTAGATCAGATTGTTATAGTATTCATTGATGACATTTTGATCTATTCAGGCAATAAGGAAGATCATGAGGAGCATCTGAGAGTTGTTTTACATATTCTGAGGGAAAATTAGTTGTATGCCAAATTCAATAAATGCCGCCTAGAAGTTAGACAATGTTGCTTTCTAGACATGGATTTCAGCGTAAGGGGGTTTCTCGTTGATCCTCAAAAGATCGAGGCACCAGGAACCGGAAACCACCTACGTAATGTGACAGATTTGAAGTTTTCGGTTTGGTAAGGTACTATCGAAAATTTGTTGTGGGGTTTTCGAAGAAGGCCTTTTCACTAAACTGACGAGGAAAGAGGAAAAGTTTATATGGTTGGGGAGTATGTTAGAAAGTCATGAACTAAATGGAAATCGACCTCACTCCCAGCCTACACTTCCGCCGTAGCATGATGATATACAGCTGTATTCGTGATGCTTCCAAAAGGTGGCTTAGGGTGTAAAAGGTTAATGCAACATGAAAATGTGATAGCAAATGCTTTGAGAATCGGGCGAAGCAGAGCACTATCCGACACCACTTAGAGTCAGTCAGAGCATTTGCTCTACTCTGATACGGGAGGCATTACTTATATGGGGTTCCATGTAGAATTTTTACAGATCACAAGAGCCTGCAGTATTTATTCACATAGAAGGGGTTAAATATGAGACAGAGGAGATGGGTTGAGTTCATTAAGGATTATGAGTGCACTACTGAGTACCATCCGAGAAAAAGCTAATGTGATAGCTGATGCTCTCAGTAGGAAATCTATGGGTTTCATATCTCACTTAAAGGCTGTGTACCTCCTTAGACTTGTGGAATTGAGGTCTTTAGGTGTGAGACTAGAGTTGACAAATACTGGAGCTTTACTAGATACATTTCATGTTCGTCCGGTACTGATAGACAGGATAAGGGAGCTACAAACTCAAGATCAGACCGTGATTAAGTTAAAAGGGAAGGCACCCAGCAGATGGTACATTGATGATGGGTCGCTGTGTCAGGTACCGTATGGGATTAAAGAAAGAAATTATGGAAGAGGCTCACTCTTCTACATATGCGATGCATCCAGGAACCACTAAAATGTGTCATACCCTGAGGGAACACTAACGCTGGAGGGGTATGAAGAAAGATGTTGCAGCTCATTCTCTAGATGTCTCATTTTCAGCAAGTCAAGGTCGAGCATTAAAGACCAAGAAGGTTCTTACAGCCTCTTCCACCCTTAAGCACGGGAGAGAATCACAATGGATTGCAGGTGGGACTTCCGCCAAGCAGAGCGGTTATGACTCGACATGGGTGATTGTTGATAGATCGATGAAATCACCCATTTCCTACCTATGAAAACAACGACTCAAAGAGAGAAGCACGAGTCAGATGTAAAAGAGATTACAATGACTCACTCAGACGCCGTAAATGCATCCAGAAGCACTAAACGTATCATACCCCGAGGGAACACCACCGGGTGGAGGGGTAATAAGAAAGATGTTGCAGAGTTTGTCTCAGATGTCTCATTTGTCACAAGTCAAGGCCGAAAGCATCAAAGACTTGCGGCTCTTACATTTCTTCCGATTCCTCACTGGAACTGAGAGAACTACAACGGAGTTTATATGGTGATCCGCTACCTGTGAGTAGTCAGATCATACGCGATTGTGTTAATATTCATCAACCACCTTATTTCCTACCATGGAAAACAATCATCTCACGATATTATCAGTTTTGGCGGCAAGAAATCACATCACGCGATCGCCAAGATCATAAAGATCACGTATATCTCATCGATTTGTTTCCGATTTCGTCACTTAATGAGATTCAGCATCAGGCCAGTATTTGCGACAACATCCACTGACGCAATAATCCGAAAGAAACCACAGCAGATGATTAAAGATATGCTCACAGTATCGTGTGTTGTGATTGAATGGAAGTCGGGATGGGATGATTCGTACCATTAACGAGTCGTTTACACGATGAACACCATCAGCGATCAAACTACTCACGAGCCTTTGCGGCAGCTGGACCCATCGTTAGATGATGGAGCGGAAAACCGCGGTTCAGAACTCGTTCGTCGCGACAGATATGTTAATGTTTGATCGCGGATAGATTGAAGATAGCACAAGATCCACGCAAAAGTTATGTTGATAACCCATCTGAGATCCGGAATTTCGTGCATATGCGTGCTTGGCATTATCATTCCGGCGTGCCGCTATCAAGAAAGGGTTAAGTCCTCCATGTGATCTCATAGATTTGTGAAACAATTGGTATAGCGATGAGTTCAGATCGTTAATCCAATTGTCAATCGCTACGTCGCGGCGCGAACTTCATGTTACGAGATCATCCGCGAATCGGCAAAGATCGACTACGTTAATGGTTCCGTCAGATTGTCGATCGAAGGACCGTTCCTTCAATAAAAGTATTCTTATGAAGGTACGATGAATCACGCAGAAGGTCAGATGAACGCATGATCAGATGTAACCCGATCCGGCACCGCTTTTGGGGTCAGAGAAAGCAAATTTTATATCAAATCTTGGCAAGGTGCAGAATGTAAGACCCCATCATATCACCAATGAAAATTTTTCTCATAAAATGATTTGATCGCAAACGTCAAATAAATATAATTTTCGAAAAATAAGCCCCAAGAATTGAAAATGTTCGTAATAATGTATCAGCCTAAAGGAATCAAACAGATTAAAACCAAATTATTTTAAGGTGAGAATGTAGCACTCCAGAAAACCTAGAAATTAGACTTTTACAGTGAAGGGCAAATGGTACTTTATCGAATTCTTTCTGTATCTCATGACTAAATGTACTTCACCGTTGGAATTGTCCTTCGTGAAATCTAGCTCACCAGCGAATTTCATCAATCTGAGACGTCGACTTTTACGAAATTCGAGGCTACGGGCGTCGAGTGGACCTCGAAAACGATATTTTTAGAAAAATCCCGAAAAATGGCAAATATTTAAAGAATGTCTATTTAAGATAGATGAAACTGAAAGTGGGACGAAATAAATTGTTTCGGGGCAAGAACAGAACCGAAGAAGTGTGACACGTGGCGTGACGTGAGCCACGTGTCCACACTATAAATAACCTAAAATATCAAACATGCCAAAAGATCTCATTTTTGGTCTAAGACCAAGCCGTGAGAGAGAGAGAGAGAGAGAAAAAAAAAAAGAAAAAGGCAAGCTTCTCTATACAATTCACGAAGCCGCTTATCGGATCTCGCTGGTCAAGAGTTAAAGTTGAGCTGGCGCGATGAAGTTACGCTGTGGTACCGATCACAAGATTTCGCCAAAGTTCAAAGTTTGGGTTTTCGAAAAACTGAGAAAAGGCGGTGTCTCGGGAAATCATGCTATTTGAGGTAGGGTTTTTCTCCTACTTAGGTTAATTTTTGTCTAAGGATATGTGTGTGTGTCCAAGGGAGATGTCGTTCGCTTTTCCTTCGACTCCATGATCAGATTTTAGTCATAACTTACACACGTCCACCAGTAATTCAAATTTCGTAACTAGACTGATAGGAGAATATATCTCTGAAATAGGTCTATCTTAAATTCAATTCCTTGGATTTTAATCAATTGGAAGTGATTAAATGCTATGTCATGGAAAGTATATTATAGTTAATGGTTTAATTGGAACATGATTAAGGTATGATGTTAATGGATTTATGGACAATGTGACTTGTGGTGGGAGGAAAGTGATTAAGGACAAAGGTGGAGATGGAAAGTTTTGTTTAGAAGTGGAAAGTTTTTTTAAAGGAGGAAAAGTGCGAAATAACTAAGGTGAGGGAAAATGTAAATGTTTATGAATATATATATATATATATATATATATATATATATATATATATATATATATATATATATATATATATATATATATATATATATGTTTATATGAAAATGTTTGAATCTATGGTTACCCTATGTTACAAAGATAAAGTTTAAAGGAAAGTCGACTAAAGTACTTTACACGTGCATGGTACATGGGAAATGGATATGATTTTTTTATAGAGGAAATGGAAGAGTGATGCATATTTCCATGCACGTGAAAAGTACGAAAAGGTTACCAACGCATAATGTGATTTGTTCCATAGTGCAATGATATTTAAAAGAAATGCACGATGCATCTGAGGTTCCTTGGGGCCATACTCCAAGGATCGTAAGACTGCTTTCTCTCTGATGTTCTTTCATGGACCATCAATGGTTAATGGTAAGCCGGTTCCATCAAATATGACGGATTCAAAAAGGAAAATAAAGTAAAGTAAAGTAAATGTTTATTGAAATGATATGTTTATACAATTGTTTTACACATTGTATTTGAACTATATAGAAAAGAAAGTAAATTAAATGTTTATTGAAATGATATGTTTATACAATTGTTTTACATGTTGTATTTGAATAAAAAGGAAAAGAATGTAAAGTAAATGTTTATTGAAATGATATGTTTATACAATTGTTTTATACATCAGATGGAATTATATCCGAATAAAAAGTAAAGTAAAATGCTTTGGTGAAAATGAGATCTCTATACAATCGCTTTACACGTTATATTTGAACTATATCCGGAAACACATTCTCTATGAAATGTACTCTCACTGATCTCCTTTACCTCACCCTTCTTTCCAAATGTTTTCAAGGGCAGAGACTGACTTGTAGTTCGAGCATCCTCCGGACCAATGACACTTCCGCCTCACGCGACGACCACCTTTTTGAAAATGTATAGTTTTTGTTGTAAATAACTACTTGTGCACCTTTATTTTGTGATATATATATGTTTTAAAGAAATGAACTACGAGAGCTCTTATCCCTCCGCTTGCAGAGGGTACGTAGGCTGCTGGGTGGAATCCTAATTAGAGCCCAACTAAGTTATAAAAAAAAATTGTTTAGATATCTATAGTGTTCGAAAATGATTTTAAAGTTTGATTTGAAATTGCGGGTGGACTTGATGTCCATTGTTGGATGGGGTAAATTAAATTTTTATTACAAGTGTTGTAAATTGGTAATGCCGAAAATGTGAGGGAAATCATCTCGATTTTCTATAAAATGTTTGCTGCATAAAAGGGTTCGATGTTTAAAAAAAAAGTTTTTCCCACCATGTTTCATAAGATTTTAATGGAAAACACAATTGTATAAATGAATTCGCTCCACGGATTCACTTTTAAAAAAGGGTTGAAAAGAAATGTTTTCTCAAATCCATAAAAGTGTCGGGAGGATCCCTCAGGTTAGGAAGAGGAAACCTGGGTCCCTTCAACTATAAAAATGGAAAACTTCTTCACAAATATAAGAAAATCAAAATGAACTCTAGCGTTTGAAAATTTATTTTAAACCTAATGTCCATAAATTTATTGGTAGTATTAATTAGTGCCATAGAAACTAGTGATAATGATAGGTCCCATCATGCTTCTTGTGTAGATTCCCATAATTTTAGTAATCAATTGCTTCAATAGTACGTAACTAGTTGGTTTTTACTTAATTAGTTGATAAACCAATTAGACTACATGTCAACTACCCTTTTAATCTGGTACCTTATTTAATTTTAACTATACTTTAGTTAGTTGCTTAATTTAATTGGTAGCATGGTATGACAATGTCGCATGTGGTATGTCCATAATGGTGAATCATTTGTCCATACACTATTTAAAAATAACTTACAAAAAAAATAAATTAAATATTATAAGACACGAACCATGTAATAAATCAAATATACATATTATTTCATAAATATATTCTGTAATCACGAGTTTGATTATGGATTGATTAATTTCGTTTTTGCTTATGATAAAGATTATAGAGAATTAACTGACAATTATGGAGTTTGTGTTCTTTTGGAATCACTAATAGCTTTCATATATGTGGTTGAGGATGGCTAACACCAGCAATCGATGACTAATAGCTTAGTTCAGATAGGTGCCATTGCCACCCAAAAGAGTTGATTATAGGTGTACAAAAATGTTATGTGAGGGATGCTAAAATTGTTATAAAATTAAACATCTGCCGGTGACTTCTTATGAGTTTGTATCTTTAACCTTTATTTTCTTTGAGAAAATCAAAATTATATGTGGCAAAATTTTCTTTGAGAATGAAATCAAACGTGAACTCTTGGATTGAAGATTTTGTAATTTTTGAATATTTCAATAAAGATTTCATCGTTTATTCCTTTTCTTTCATTCTTTTTCCATGATCTCGGTTTCCACTTATCCCATGGAGGTTCTCATCTAGAAAATGAGTTAGTAAACCCCACGAAAAAGGGGTTTACTAAGGCACTAACCAAAGTAATGAAGGGAACTTGTGCTTCACATCAAAGGTAATACTTTTCTATTGTGTGATCTATCTTAGGCAATCGTTTAATAAATTTGGAGATCAATCTTAGAGCATCAATAGGTGTTGGTAAGATCCTTTGAACATACCCTTATATGAGTTTTTCTTCTTGGACCACTTAGTTCAATCAACACTAGACAAGTTACATAGATATTATCAAACAATAGAGTTTCTGCAGAAAGATTTCAAAGAGATGTATTATTCTCTAAAATAGAGGCAATATATATACAATTACATCCTAAAAATTAGGTCCTAAATTAGGGAAAATAAATTGTTTCTATACTTATATACAAGATTAGTCAACTAACAAGATTTCTAGGATTAATTACAGAATTAATCTAATATCACAGATAGCCTGCTGCACTCCCTCAAGTTGGTATAGGATGTTCATCATGCCCAACTTGTCAATTATACCATGAAACACCTTCCAATCACGCTTTGTGAGCATATCAGCCAATAGACTCTGATTGGATAAATGGGAATTGGATAATCTTTTCATCAAGGTTCTTGATGAAATGATTCATCAACTTCAATATGCTGAAAGTATCATGTTGAACGTGATTTCGTGGGAATTCGATGGCTGCCTTATTATCACAAAGGAGATTCATAGGCGAAAGTATATTCAACTCTAAGTCCCTCAAGATATTCCTTCCATAATAATTCGCATACACCATGAGCCAGCACCAAATTCACTTCAAAGACTGGATCTTGTTACTTACTTTCTCGCTTCTTGCTTTTCCAAGGACAAGATTACCTTCCACAAAGTAAAGTAACCAGATGTGGACCTTCCGTTGTTTGATCACCGCCCAATCAGAATCTATGTATCCTTCCACCGCTAGAGATACCATTTTCGAGAACAAACCTTTTCCTGGAGCACTCTTTAAGTATCTTAAGATCTGACAGACTGCTTCCATATTTTCTTCACTCGGTGCATGCATGAACTGGCTCACAACGCTCACCGCATATGCTAAATTTAGCCTTGTGTGTGATAAGTAGATTAATCTTCCAACTAATCGATAATCCACCCTATTCACTGGGGCTTGGTCTAGGAGAATTCGGCGTATGATTCATTTCATATGCCTCTACCGGGGTTTGCAACCAAGCATTCCGATTTCGGTTAGAAGATCTAACACATATTTTCACTGTGAAAGCAAGACTTCGTGTTTCGATCTTGCTACCCCCAGATCCTTCATTTCAAATTTAGTGGCTAAATACTCCTGTAAAGCTTTCATTTCGCATGAGTCATCTCTTGTCAAGACCATATCATCAACATACACAATTAAAGCTGTAACTTTTCCTTCTTTGTGTTTTATAAACACAATGTGATCTAAGTTACTTTGCTTATAGCCGAACTCCTTCATTGTAGTCAAGAATCTCCCAAACCATGCTCTAGGTGACTATTTCAGCTAGTACAATGACTTCTTCAATTTACAAACTTCACCTTTACATGAAGAACCATTTTTAACTTCGAGTGGTAGCTTCGTGTAGACCTCTTCTTCCAAATCTCCATCGAGGAAAGCATTTTTAACATCAAAATGTTGCAGAGGCCAGTCTGGATTTGCTGCTATAGATATAAGAATGCGAATTGTATTGATCTTAGCCACTGGTGCAAAAGTATCCTGATAGTCTATCCCATACCTTTGTGTATATCCCTTCGTAACAAGCCGGGCTTTATGTAACGCCCCGAAATATACCCTAGTCATTTTCGACATGTTTAGGGTATTTTGTAAGATAATTTGACCTAAGCTGTGAGTTAAATGTAAAACATCGAAACAAGAGACCCGCAGTTATAAACTAAGGACAATTTTGTAATTGGTCCAAAAAGGGGCTTAAAAGTCCTAATGTGAAAAGATTTGGGCCAAAGAAGAAATAATAGAATTGTCAGATAATTCTTAGAAGATGGAGTGGCCAAAATACACAAAAAGAAATTGGAAATACAAATGGCCATGTCAGGGACAAAATGCAATTATGATAAGAACCCAAAACAGTTTTGAGGCCAAACAAGGCCTAACAAAATTTGATTTAAGAGACCAAATTGGTCTCATTTGAGGAGAGGAACAAACCGTACAAGGCTAAGAAGAGTAGAAGAGGAAGAGGGAAGAAGAAGAAGAGAAGAAGATAAGAGGGGATCAGCCAAAAGGTATGGAAAAACTACCTTGATTATGGATTTTATGGATCACATGGGATTCTAAGACTTTGTATGATTAATACTTGTTTTGTCTCCAAATCTAGGGGTTTCATTGAATTGCATCTTAACCTAGATTTCTTGAAATTAAGGTGGGTAAAACCCACAAGGAGCAAGATAAGTAAGGAATTTCTTTGTTTGATTCATGGTTAAATGACAGACGGAGCTGTGGTTTAGAATAAACCCTAACAAATCCTTTTGACTTTGAATTGTGTATGGGTTGTAACCCATATTAGAATGGCTTTGGAAGTGATTCATGAAAGAATTTGGAAGAAAGATATCCATTGAAAGATGATTTACACTGAGGATATAAGATGAATTTGAAATATCTGATGTGTTTGAAGTATAAAATTGATTTGCACAAGTATGGAAAATGAGAAAACACACATTCGGCACTTTTTCGGGAGACTTGTACTGGTACAATATGAGCTTGTACCGGTACAATTTCGGTTCTGTCATTTGTTGCTGTACCCCAGACAACTGGTCATTCACAACCTCGTCTTTCGCTTTCCGTTTGACCGGGCCAGATTTTGGCTATAACTTCCTCATTTCTTATCCAATTTGAGTTATTCAAGTGGCAACTTAAAATAGACTTCAAGGAGAACAAACCATATTTAATAAGTATCTCCAAATTCTGACTCTAGATAGCCCAAAAATTCACTCAAAGTGGGACCATGTGCAAGCCAAATCTGGTTCCAACTTCAACATAGAGAAGTCCCGGATGTTTCTATCGTGATCCTCGAGTTCCAAGGTTCAATCGGGTGATTCCAGTTGGAATAGAAACCCTTAGCACCTTAGCTTTAAAGGAGTAAGGACATAGTGTCAAAATATGTAGTTAAGACCCCAGAAAATGAGTAATACAAACAGTCCTGAGTGTAAAATTCGTGAAACCGACCAGTTGGCATGAAATGCCATAACTCGAAATTGACGATCCACTGAATGATTCCAATTTCGAAGAAAGATTATTCATAGAGGAACAAGAATATATGAAAGATATATGATCATACACCACCTAGGACCAAAGAATGAATGAGTGATCAGTCCCGATTAGTGCCCGACACTCCCGATTAGTACCCCTAAGATTCCCCCGACAAGGCTACTAAGACTCCCGTCTCCGATTAGTACAGACTTCGCTCAAGATTTCGTGACTTCGTTGGTGCTATGGCACCTCAAGATCGCATCGACCTTCGCACTTATCAGGCTTCGTCCTACTCATTTTATAATCGGGTCTAGGCAATGTATGCATATGATAAGACACTCAATGTTAATAAGAGTAAAGATCTCAACGCATCTGGATCCGTCCCAGAGTACCTACTTCGTACTCCCAGATCTCGATAAGTTCCTCAGAGTACCTACGTACCCTCGTGATTCGACAAGTCCCGGCTCTCTCGGAATAGTTCTGTAGTACCTAGGGTACCCAAAGATCCAATAAGTTCCGCTTCGATTAACTCCCATATCCGAATAAGTCTCCGTCCCGTATCCTCGAATAAGTTCCGTCTCGTATTCTATTCGTGAGTACCTATGGGTACTCAGATTTCATCACGCTCAGAGACCTGGGGGTACTCCCGTATCCGACAAATCCTCGGCGGGCACCCCACAGTACTCCCGTGAACCGACAAGTCTCCCGCGGGTACCTACGTACCCCAGATTTGATAAGTTTCAGAAGACCCACTCGCACTCCTCAGACGCGAACATAAGTATAAGTCCCCAGAGTACCCAAGGGCACTCTGTCCTTGAACATAAGTATAAGCTTTGTATTACCCACTCTGCAATTCCCTGCATTCCAGAAACAAGTAAGTCCAAGAGTACCCCAAGGGTACTCTCAGATCCGTAAAATAAGTATATGTATCCGTTTCCGATTCGACCATGCATGGACTAATGTCCATAATTCCGATATGTATCTCTGCATAATGCCTGATCTAACCCCCGCATGTGATACGATTATGATTAGTTCGACTTATTGTACCTATGGTGGCCCTTCGCACAAGTATAAGATCCGTAAGACAATTATAAATTTGTAATGGCATGTATGAGATCCGAAATACATTAAGTTCAGAATACACGTATAAGATCCAAATACCGGTGATGTGCTCGTAAATACTAAAGATAAGTTCCGTGAAGACCGTGATATACTTCGTAGTATTAAAGTAAGACAATGGCACTGGGGAGGTTGGTAGTACTTACAAGTACTTCCGTATAAGAATAAGTTCCGCAATACCGCACACGCCCGTAATCCCCGTGGATACCTACAAAAACTAACAAGTGTAAAACCTCAGAGTATAAGTAGGTTCCATAAGATAAGCTTCAGAATTCCTACTGAGTCCCAACAGTTGCAGTCCGCAGGCAGACATAAGATAAGTTCTCAGAATTCCTACGGAGTCCCGAATGAATGTAAGTCCGCAAGTGTGGGGAGCCCGCATAGATAAGTTCTTTAACCCACTGAGTCCCGACCGAAAAATAAGTCTATTATAAGTATAAGTCCCGTATAAGAATAAGCTCAGAATTCCTACTGAGTCCCGAATAAACATAAGCCCGTTATGAGCGGCACTTGTATAAGTCCAAGGCAGGAATGCATGAAATTTCGATATCCGCGGTGTTATACACTTATTATAATTGTGTATATGCATGTGCATCTCGTATAAGTTATAAGATATGTTTCCCCAATTAAGGGTAAAGCTTAGCACTGCTTTTAATCCGTGTAGGTACAGAGGAAGACGCCGCAAACATCCGCATACAAATGGGCCAATGACACCGTAAGGGTTCACTACATGTAGGTTCCGTGCTCGACAGGTAATGTAAAAGTAAAGTTTCAGATTTGTAAATGAGACTCGTGATATGTGTATAGATTTTCGATGGACACCACCGTGGTAGTTCTTTTTCGGGATTCATATAAGATGTGGGCCATAACTCCATGTGCCGCTGGCTTAAAAAAAAAAATCAGGTAAAGAGTCCCAAGATATGTCCCGCCCTGAACTTGCTCGATCCGCCACCTGGGCCTGACCGATTCGGGGGTGACAAGTGTATCGAGCCTCTAGGTTTAAAGCGCTTCGAAGAGTCTTCGATTAAGGATGTACCCACATAGTAATGTCGGGCCTCGACAAGTGGAGGTCCCTGCTCAGATATCGATCATTAGAATGAATAAGTCCGAATCCCGCTTGAAAGATTAGGACTGAAAGGTTCCGCGGGAGCTTTGATGGCTCAAGTGAGAGTCACGCTCCACTCGTAAAAGATGAAAAGAAAAGGATCCGACATGTACCACGCACATGCAGAGTATGGACTTCGAGACGAAATTTTATGGCGGGGCGGTAGAATTGTAACGCCCGGAATATACCCTAGTCATTTTCGACATGTTTAGGTATTTTGTGTTATTAATTTGATCAAGCTTGAGTTAAATGCGAAACATCAAACAAGAGACCCAAGAGTTATAAAACTTAAGGACAATTTTGTAATCGGGTCCAAAAAGGGGCTTTTAAAAGTCCTAATGAAAAGATTTGGGCCAAAGAAGAACACAGAATTGTTGTATAATTCTTAGAAGATGAGTGGCCAAAATACAATAAAAAGAAATTGAAATACAAATGGCCAATAGTTGGGGGACAAAAATGCAATTATGATAAGAACCCAAAAATGGGTTTTTGAGGGCCAAACAAGGCCTAACAAAATTTGATTTATGACCAAATTGGTCTCATGGGGAGAGGAAAAAACCGTGAAGGCCAAGAAGAGAAGAGGAAGAGGAAGAAGAAGAAGAGAAGCTAAGAGGAAGAGGATCAAGCCAAAAAAGGTATGGAAACTACCTCGATTATGGATTTCAGATGATCACATGGGACTTAAGATTCCCTTGTATGATTAATATCTTGTCTCCAAACTAGGTTTTCATTGGAACGCATCTTAACCTTAGATTTCTTGAAATTAAGGTGGGTAAAACCCACAAGGAACAAGATAAGTAAGGAATTCCCCTTTTTGTTTGGATTCATGGTTAAATGACAAGTAATGGAGCTAGGGTTTAGAATAAACCATAACAAATCCTTGACTTTGAATTGTGTATGGGTTGTAACCCATATTAGAATGGCTTCAAAGTGATTCATGAAAGAATTTGGAAGAAAGATATCCATTGAAAGATGATTTGAGTATAATTGAGGATATAAGATGAATTTGAAATGATTTGGATGTGTGTTTGAAGTATAAAATTGATTTGGGTATCAAAGTATGGAAAAATGTGAGAAAAACACACATTCTGGGCACTTTTCGGAGACTTGTACCGGTACAATATGAGCTTGTACCGGTACAATTTCGGTTCTGGTCATTTTTGGCCAAGTTGTACCGCAGACAACTCGAGCTTCGTAATTTACAACCTGCCTTGCCTCCCGCTCGACCTGTTTTCAGATTTTGGTATAACTTCCTCATTTATTATCTGATTTCAGTGATTCAAGTGGCCAATTAAAATAGACTTCAATAAGAACAAACCATATTTAATAAGTATCTCCAAATTCTGACTCTAGATAGCCCAAAAATTCACTCAAAGTGGGACCATGTGCAAGCCAAATTCTGGTTCCAGCTTTGAACATAGAGAACTGGGATGTTTTGACGAACTCGAGTTCCTGTCTGAATCAAGTGGATTCCAGCTGGAATGTAACCCTTAGCACCTTAGCTCTAAAGGAGTATAAGGACATAGTGTCAAATATGAAGTTAAGACCCCAGAAAACAGAGTAATACAAACAGTCCTGAGTGTAAAATCAAATCCACTAGTTGGCATGAAATGCCATAACTTGAGTTCGACGATCCGATTGGAATGATTCCACTTGAGTAAAGATTATTCATAGAGGAACAAGAACAATATAAGGAAAGATATGATCATATGGACTACCTAGGACCAAAGAATGAATGAGTGGATCGCCCCGATTAGTGCTCGACACTCGATTAGTAAATTTGCACTCATTGGGCACGCGACTCCCGTCTCCGATTAGTGCTACAAGACTGCTCAAGACTTCGGTAATCGTTGCGCTATGGCACCCCAAAGATCGTATCGCACCTTCGTACTTATCAGACGGCTGGCCCTACTCATTTCTTATAATCGGGTCTAGGTAGTCGACGTACATATGATAAGACAATCAATAAAGAATAAGAGTAAAGATCCGAACGCATTCTGATCCGTCTCCGCAGTACCTACGTAACCCTGCATCTGATAAGTTCTGTAGTACCTACTTCGTACTCAGATCCGACAAGTCCGTCTCCGATTTAAGTCTCGTAGCACCCCACTCGTACTCCTCGCCCCTGACATTTCCCTGTAGTACCCACAGTGCAATTCTCAGATCGAAAATGTTCGTGAAAATCTACGTACTCCTCAGATTTAATTAAGTTCCGTCAGCCTCTCGATGGTCTCAGAGTACCTATGGGTACTCCCGTCTCGATTAACCACTGCCTCCGATTAAGTCCTCGATCCGATAGTTCCGTAGCACTAAGGGTACTCAGATTAATAAGTCCCGTAGCACCTACGTACTTATGTATCCGAATAAGTCCCGATTCGATAAGTTCCGTAGTACCTCCACTGTTCCTCGTATATGAGTAAGTTCTCGGGCTTCAGATTCGAATAAGTCCCAGAAAATTTTGCGGTACTCCCTTGCCTCTCAGGATAGTTATGTAGTACCCTTACGGTACTCCCGTGATCTCGAATAAGTCTCCGCTTTCGACATCTCCTATATCCGAATGTCTCAGCCCCAGACCGACAAGTTCCGTCCCGTATCTCGACAGTTCTCACAGAGTACCTACGGGTACTCTCAGATTAACACGCTCAGAAAGTACCTGGGGGTACTCAGACTGACAAATTGCGGGTACCTAGGTACTCGTAATCGATTAAGTTCTCGTGGTACTTACGGCACCCCCGTATTTGATAAGCCTTTATAAAGACCCACCCGGCACTCCTCGCACAAGAACATGCATAAAAGCCTCGTAGTTAATCTGGCCGCACTCTGCCCCGAGAACATAAGCATAAGCTTCTTGTAATACCCACTCGCACCCGCATCTGCGAAACAAGTATAAGTCCAGTAGTACCTAAGGGTACTCTCATATCCGTAAAATAAGTATATGTATATGTTCTGATTTGTACTTGCTCTGGACTAATGTCCATACCTGATATGTATCTGCATACGTCTGATCTAACCCTGTATGTGATACGATTATGATTAGTTCGACTCTATTGTACCTACTGCACCTTCGCACAAGTATAAGATCCTCAGAAGACAATTATAAATTCTCAGAATACATGTATGAGATCCGAAATACATGTGTAAGTTCCGCACACACGATAAGATCCGAAATACCTAAGATGTGCTCGAAATACCAAGATAAGTTCCGTAAGACTGTGGATATACTGTAGTACAAGTAAGATAATGGCACTGTGATAAGCTTTGTAGTACTTACAAGTACTTCCGTGATAACAAGTTCCGTTACTGGAAGACACGTCTGTAATCCCCCGCTGACACCTACTGCACCCGAACAAGTGTAAAACTCCTGTGAGTATAAGTAGAAGTCCCGCATACATAAGTTCAGAATTCCTACTGGAGTCCCGAATAAAGGTAAGTCTCTGTTATAAGTAGACATAAGATAAGTTCAGAATTCCTACTCTGAGTCCCGATCGAATGTAAGTCTGCGCAGGTAAGTCCCGCATAAGATAAGTTCAGAACTCCTACTGAGTCCCGAACAAAATAAGTCTATTATAAGTATAAGTCCCGCATAAGAATAAGCCTCAGAATCCCTACTTCTGAGTCCCGGTCAAACATAAGCCCGTTATGGTTTAAGTACTGTGATAAGTCCATGTTATGAATGCATGAAATTTCAGAGTCCGTTATGGTTATACACTTATTATAATCAGGTATATGCATGTGCATCTCGTGGAGGTTATAAGGATATGTTTCCCACTAAGCTGCAGTTTAGCACTGCTTTAATCCGTGTAGGTACAGAGAAGACATCAAAGAATTATCCATACGTACCGGGGCCAACACTGTAAGGGTTCACTACATGTAGGTTCCGTGCTCTGATTTGTAATGTAAAAGTAAAGTTTTGTATTTGTAAATGGGACTCAATATATGTGTATAGATTTTGATGGACACCACTCTGGTGGTAGTTCTTTTGATTCTGTTATAAGATGTGGGCCATAACCCACAAAGGCCGGCTTTTAAAAAAAAAAAATCAGGTAAAGAGTCCCAAAGATAATGGTCTCGGCCCCGAACTCAGGTTTCGATCCGCTAATCGGTCGGACTCCGGATTTGGGGTGACACTTATATCTACTAATACTTCCATTTACTTGAGTTTCACCGTGAACACCCACCCGCATCCACCTAGCCATTCCTTTCTAAGCAGCGGGAACAAGTTCCCAAGTGGCATTCTTTTGCAGCCTCCATCTCTTCGCTTCATCGCCTTTCTCCATTTTTTGATCGCCCAATGCATCCTCGCACATTACTAGGAATAGAAATCGTGACAATTGATTAACAAGAAATGCATACGATTCACTAACCTACGAGATGACACGTAGTGGTTAATTTGGTATTTGGTATTGGTCAGATCAGGTTCATATTGTTTTTTTAACTCCTATTCAATGCTCAGGATATCTAGAGTTGTATTTCTGGGCAGAACATATGTTTCATTAGACTCTCCAAACACAAGGATTCATACTTTACTTTAAGGAGGAATATTCCGGGCTGATTCTTCGCCTAATGGTGTGTGATGGGGAAACTCGAGGGTATCGGCAGATCACTCGATTTCATGGTTGTGATCACAACCTTGTTGCACAACATGCTTAGAATGTTCATTCACCTCTTCCAACTCAATAAACTCATCACCTCTGCCACTCTCTTGTTGAATATTCTCTTCATTCACCTTTTCTAACTCGATAAACTCATCACCTCCGCCATTCTCTTCACTTGAGCTCTCCCCTTGAAGAGAATTTCTAAAGACTCCCCCGGAGTAATAAGGCTCTAATTCTCGAAAAGAGGCACTAGAGTCACATGTAGCTTTCGGGTTTGTGGATCATAACACTTATATCCTTTTTTAAACTTAGAGTAGCCAACAAAAACACATTGTTTTGCACATGGATCAAGTTTATTTCGCAAGATTTTGGGGATGTGAACACATACGGTACATCCAAAAACTCCGGGTTCAAGATTTGGAAGATGGGGAACTGAAAGTAAGGATTGCAATTTTTGTTGAGGAGTTTGAAAGTCTATGACTTGAGAAGATGTTCGATTGATGAGGTAGGCAAGAGATTACGTAGCCTTCACCCCAATAAAATCGAGGCATGTTCATGGCGAAAAGGGAGGCACGCACTACCTCAAAAAGTTGTCTATTCTTTCTCTCTGCCAATCCATTTTGTTGCGGAGCATAGGTGCATGAGGTCTAATGACGAATTCCATGGTTGCTCAAAAATTCATCGAGAGGCATCTATAAACTCACACCGCGATCGATTGCCAAACACGACCGCTGATACCGGGTGTGTTATTTTGTGAAAATTCTGGAATGCTAGACACACATCACTATTTTTACTAAGTAGGGACACCCAAGTCATTCTAGTGCATTCATCAATAAATGTCACAAAGTAACAAGCTCTAGATATAAAGGGAACCTTTGCAGGACCCCAAACAATAGAGTGAATAACTTCAAAAGGTTCTAAAATTTTATTCGCATCATGAATAAGAAATACGATGGTTTTAGCCACCACAAGTGTCACAAATAGCCCTAGGGGAAGACCCTTAGAAAATTCTAATTTTCTGAAAAATGGTAAAATAATAATTTCGATCAAAATCCAGAATTTTTCTAGATCTCGGATGACGAAACGGATTTCACCATTTGAATCGTCTCGCAAAATCTAGCTATCACGTCAAATTTCCCTCAATTCCGAGACATCGTAATTTACATTTTTCAGCGCAATCGAGAGAGGCGTGGCTAATTTCGACGACGGAGTGGCTCAAGATGAGACACGTGTCGAGTGGAGAGCTAGTCAAACAAATAGCTCAAGTGGGACCCAGAAGAGACATGTGGCAACACATGATTGGAAGGAAATCCAAGGTAGATGGATAAGGTGATAAGGGTAATCGAGCCACTTAGGGTGGGCCAGTGGAAAGTGAGGGGACCTCTCACTTGACTTCTATCTTCTCGACCGGTTGGGGAGAGAGAGGGAAAAAGAGAGAGAGAAAGCGAGCCAAAATTTGAGAGGAAGAGTTAGAGAGAGACTCTACCTTCTCTCTAGATTTTGAACAGTCGGACTATGGTTCACAGTGAAGGCAGAGGGAAAGTCTTTCCACCGTGACAAGAGCTACAAGTAGAACCCGAGAATCGGGAGTTTCGACTAAACTCAAGTGGGTCTTCACCTTTGATTACTTTTTACCCCAAGAATTTGTGTGGTGCGGTGTGCCTGAGGGGATGTTTGGTTGCATTTTGAACTATGGGAAGCTGTCATATTATGATAGTATGTATTAACCAAAACTTAGAATTGGTTTTTGGGTGGAAAATAAGGGAAATTTGGTAGTGTTTCCTTTGGTAAATTGTAGCCACATCAGTGAACTTGATGTTAGGCTTTTGAATTTCTCAATTCGGACCTCTGTAGACCAAATTATGGTCTTTTTACCTGGAATAGTCTAATTGGCGAGAGGTCAGCCTGTAGAGGTCAGCATGGAGGTCGGTGTGGGGTCAGTGCTGGGGTCAGTTGCCAAAGGTCATTTCGGCCCGAGGAGGTCGGCCGGAGGGTCGGCTCGACGGAGAGTCGGCTTCGGCCGGTCGGCTCGGCTTAGGCGGGGTCGTGTCATCTCGGCCCAGTCGGGTCGGCTCACGGGTTGGTCAAGTGTGACCTCAACTTGGGAAGATAACAACTTCTTCGATCCGAACTATTGTTTGGTGTTCTTGAACTCATAAATCCCATTGTAGTCAGATTCTGGGATAATATTGCATATGGAGGGCAGTAGGTGAGCTAAACCAGGTCAGCTCAGCTCGGCTAAGTCAGTTCAACTCGGCTGGGTTTGACTATGTGTGACCTCCAACTTCGGAAGGTCATAACTTCTTCGTCCGAACTCAGTTTTGGGTGTTCTTGGACTCTATGGAAAGCCCATTGAGTCAAGATTCCATTAATATTCCTTTGGATGGCAGTAGGTGAGATCGGCTAGGTCATATCAGCTCGGCCAGTTCAGGTCAGCTCGGCGAGTCGATTCGGCTCGGTGGGTTTGACCTGATGTGACCTCAACCGGAAGGTCATAACTTCTTTGTCCGAACTCCGTTTTGGGTGTTCTTGGACACTATGGAAAGCCCATTGAGTCAAGATTCCATTAATATTCCTGTGGAGGGCATTAGATGAGTTCATCCAGGTCAGCTCTGCTCGACCAGTTCAGGTCAGCTCAGCGTCGATTCGGCTGGCGGGTTATTCTGATGACTAACGAAGGTCATAACTTCTTTGTCCGAACTCAGTTTGAACGACACCGCTTACGGAATCTCTGCGGGGAGTGACTTTAGTAAATATTTCAGTCATGTTCCTATGGAGGAGTGGGTGACCATAACCTTGCTGAAATCTATGTTTTTGCACCAAGTGTGCAGGTTGCATGGTTGTGTCGAGGTGAATGGCGCAGAATCATGACCGTGACTATTGCTAGTATGTTGTAAGCTATTGTATTGTTCTTCTTGGCTGTCTATGGGAGGCCATGGGGCCATATGGTTTAGTTCAGCTTGGGATTAGAGGACAGAGGTTTCTATTCCCGGTTCCTGATCCAAGGCGTGGTGGGTTAGAGTTTGAGCGGAAACTAAAGTTTCGGGTTTTATGAGTGATTGGAACCAAGCCGGTTCATGATTGTGAAGGAGGTCGTGAGTGCGCTATTGGATGGGTCCGAATTGTGACTTTGTTGTGTGTTGTGCTTGTATGAATAACATGCGGTGTGAATATGACAATGTTAATGTATGTTGTATGATGTGTTAACATGGGATATGGATGTTAATTATATGTATTAATTATAATAATTATCGATAGAGCGTTTTTGTGATGTGTATATAAATTATGCAGAAGAAATATAAAAAGAGCGTCTATTCTCGCTAAGTATACGCGTCAAGTAATAAAGTGTACCCTAAGTACGGATATCGATCCACTTGAGAAAAATGGGGATGCTAAGTGACAAAATTATAATACTTCTCTAATATCCAAACTAACAATTGTGATAGTAAAACAAGAAGAATTTAAACTAAACTAATGAAGTTTCTAAATCTAACTAATAAGTTTGCAACTAAAGGTCTGAGAATTGATAAATTCCTAGGGTACTTGGTGCAATGCGAGACAATCCTCTTATATCCTAGAGTGTAAAAATCTACTCTATTGTTTCATGAAAGAAATGCTTTCCAAAGCGATTCTTGTCTAATTTAATTGTAAGCCTCTCTGAGGTGAATAACCTACCAACTAACACTAGGTCTTTTTTGCTTCTCGGCTCAGCCCCGAGCATTAGAGATGCTTTAAAGATAAAGTACTCCTGCGCCCCTCCTAATTACAGATAATTTCTACACTACCGGGCTCGTTGGGTTGGGTTCATCTATGTGCAGTTCTTTACTCATGTAGATCTTGCGAGAACCACTCTACCACATTGAGATTAGTAGAAATCAATATGTAAATAGAACCAAGTATGAATCAATGGGAGTGCATTCACAAGAAACAATAGAAAACGAACATTAACAAATAAGATATAAAACCCATGTTCAATATACAACCAGAAGCCCTGAATCTACGAATTTAAAAAGCATGATGAGGTTTGAAATCTGGCATAAACTTGGGTGAAACATGAGAGAAAAGAGGAAGAAGAAACTATAATGATCAAATGATGAGTGAGTCTCGGATTTTCTTCCACAAATCTTATGATCTTCTCCCAAATCTTCAAAAACGGCTCCCAACCTCCTCCTTGGTCCCAAAGTGTGGACCGATACCTTATAGACCTGTGCTTTATATATATATCTTTTGGGTTTGAGCTTTAAAACCACCATTGTGACTTTCAAATGGGCTAAAAATCCACCGAAAACCGATGACCAGAATGTTGCGTGGTGCAGCAGCGTCATGGCGTCCGAGATGCTCATTTTTGCTCCAGCCCATAGACCATAACTTTGTCATACGAACTCCGATTTGAGTCTTCTTGGTACCGTTGGAAATCTCTTGAAGTTTAGAATCCATCCATATATGTCTTGATGCAAAATGAGCTCATATGGTGTCTAAAAACGTCAAAATAGTAGCCTCTCCTCTTTGAAAGTCTTTTTAATGTTTGTGTTCTTCATGTTTTTGGAACTTGCATAACTTCTTTGTTCGAACTCCAATTTCGGTGTTCTTGGTATCCTGGAAAGCTATTAGTAAATCCATCCATATATGGATTGATGCAATGGCTCATATGATGTCACAAGCAATCAAAATTATTAGCCTCTCCTTTGTTGCTTCTATAGCCGGTTTTCACAATTTTGCACAATTCCACCAAATGGATGACCTGATCATAAGTGTGAACTTTTAGAGTATTAGGGCACTTATTTAACATAAAAACACTAGAAAAAATAACTAAAGCATAGGGATAAAATGAGTATTTAAGATACTCATTATTATCCATGGTATGCAAATGTTCATGTAGCACTCATATATACATGTAACATGAAGGAAAATGCATTGGCATAATTGCATTGCGTGCAGCATCATGACATGGGTGGTACAGTTCAGAGTAATCAGTACTATGCTAGGTGTTCGATGGAGTGTCATGGGTACCACGGTTATTGGATCTTCTACTGTGATATGTGAATTGTTGATTAGTGGGCTTAGTTAATGGGTAGAATCTGAATGAATATGGTTAAAAATGGTAAAGGATAATTATGTGTGGATCAACAGTTGGGATAGATCCACCCCATGGTGAAAGAGACCTTATCATATAGAGTGAGACATAGTCCCAGTGGTGTTTGCAAAAGTGTGCGGGTTTATGGGCGAGTGGTGCGACACAATCCATTACCCACAAAAGGCGCATGGTTGTAAATGAAAATGTTAAAAGATTAAAAAAAATATTTGGTTGTCATCGAAAAATGACAATAGTTCACTCTTAATATAGGCAGGTATGAGGGAGTCGGTGAGTGACTCGGGATATGGGCATGATGACATTTCATGCATGACATATGACATTCATGTAGACATTTTACTTGAATGTGTGTGTTTCACATTGATCATTGCATATGAGACATAGATGGGAAGTAACCATGGCGAGACTATTACTGGTTTGCTCACCGGATTTGTGGGACCCCATTTTTCAAGTACATGAGAAGATGACGGCTCAGCCGAAGCGTGAGTCTGACGAGTTATGGCCTTGAGGAAGTACTTTTGTAAAAATATATTAAATGATGGTTTTACATATATTTTGGTATATAAGTGTAAGAAAAAATATTATAAGAAATTAGTTATTTGTAGAAAAATGCAGTAGTTGATATAGAGACATGTGAGTGTGATGTCGGAGCACCCGATATACATAGGTTTCCACGGGTTGTCGGGTTTTCAACGGGACCTCCGGGATAGGGGCATCACAAAATTCCCTATCATTCAATCCTGAAAAAAAGTTGTGGTTGCAATTTCTTAAGATAACCAAAAGAAAGATGTCCTAATCTACAGTGCCATAACCATATAGTTGCTCGAGCCTTGTCTTTCTTGCTTCTTTTGATTTACTTTGTTGATTTCGATCCCTCATTCTCTATCAACTCCAAGTAGTAAAGTTTGCCCCCGTCTAACACCATAACCAAGAATCTTCCAGGTTAGAATGCCCTGAAAGCCACAAAATGAGGGCCAAAAAGTTACAATACAAGCGAGAGTTGAAGTAATTTAGCTAACAGACAAAAGGTTGTATTCAAGAGATGGAATAACAAGGACAGTATCTAATGTGAGAGTATTAGACAAGATAATAAATCCTTCCCGATATGGGAGTACCGTGGCGGTGGAAATAACTGATTGAGAAGAAGGGAGAACATATTTTAACTGACGGGATTCCCTCGTCATGTGATCGGATGCATCTTTATCAATAATCCAAGTTTTTATTCTTGAGGGTTGTGAAAATACCGGGAGAACACGATAATACGGATGGGCGAAGCATTTGCCGGTAGGTGTGGTGATTTTCTTGAAGCAATGTCATCATAGCTTTCCTAGCAATCTTTTTATGAGGTTTCTTTGAGAAGTCCCACCACCTCGGATAGCCAATAATCTCATAGCAACGTTGTTGTGAATGACCGCACCCAACGGTGAGTGTTTTCTGGTTGTTGACCTTTCAGATGATTGATTGTTTGGTGGTGATGATTTGGGCGGCGGTCCCTTGTCGAGTTTGGTTGTTAGCCATAGTCGAGTTCTGGAGATTGGGCGATAGCTCCTCGTTGTCTGTCTCTATTGATATTCTTTCTGACATATGCATATGCTCGAATCGTTTGGGTCTTTTCGCAAGATTTCTCCTAAGCAGTCAAACTCATAGTCCATAGAAAAATATGAACGCGAAGCCTAGCCATCGCGAGTGCAAACTGGATTACCCGCCGAAACGCCTTCATGAGAGTTAGTTCAATGATCAATTTCCTGGAAAATAGCAACAAGTTCATTATACTATGTTGATAATGGTCGACCATTTTGCTAGGTAGAAAAAGATCTCTGGTTCAACTCAAAAATACAGGTTTCGTCCGATCCATCATAGAACGTTTTTATACGGCCTCCCGTATCTCTTTGGTTATTAAGGAGAGGCAAAATAAATTGCTTACGTGGCGACTAACTCCGCTGATGATGACGACTTTTCACTCTGTGATTTTCAGTAATCCATGCTCCAAGATTGGGATCTCGATTTTGGTTTTTTCGTTTCTTGAGAAGAGATATCCGGCTGTTGTGGCCTTGTCTGCGTCTCCATGAGTTGAGACTATATGATGTTGATCTCATCGAGATGATTCGGTTGGAAGCGAGAATTTTCTTAGTGTCGATAATCTACTATGTTGGGTGTTGGGATAAGTTCGGTTGATGCACACAGCGGGCGGTAGCCATCAAACTCAGTAGCTTTACGGGTGATGAATTTCGAGGGAAAAATGCGTATACGATTGTTTATTATAATTCTTTGGAATCAAATGCACTCACGATGCCATGTCCAAACAATAGAGTTTAACGAGAAAGATTTCAAAGAAGATGTATTTGCTTCTCTAAAAGCAGAGGCAATATATAGAAACGATTTACATCACAAAGTGGATCTTAATTAGGGAAAACAATTGTTTCTATATTTCTCTGAGATTGGTAAACCCAACAAGATTTACAGAAGTTATTAGAGTCAATCTAATATTCTTGTCTGACTCATCAGTGATTATCAATTGTTATTGTTACATCTGTTGTGATCGAAAAGTAGTCTCCTTTTGATTGTTCAAAAGAGTTTTGATGAGATCCTAGGTCAACTATGGTTGAATTGTTTACCTTATTTTAGTTATTCAAGTTTAATTAAAATCCACAGAAAATAACCTAGATAGATTATGGTGATCAACTACATGTTGATTTCCCATTTGGACACTTTCGGGGGTGTGATGCCACTGCACCATATTTTTTTAAAGGCAAAAATAAAATAAAAATAAAATAAAGAGTGAAGAAGGGTTTAAAGATAATTCTCTCAGGAACTAAGTATAAATAGAAAAAATATATATTAATAAATCATTTTTGTGTTCTGCTCGCATAGCCTCCCTTTCTTGATCATGTAGAATCATGGAGGCTTTGAGTCGTCGGACCTAGGGTTTGAGGCATTGATTTCAATGGGAATCACGAAAAGTGCAAGATCCAAGGTCGAAAGAGATTAAGGCCAATTCCAAGGTAAGATCTTTCTTAGCTATTTTCTAGAGTTCATTTATGTAGATTCCTTTAATTTTCTTTTAGATCATTTCACGAAGTCATATTTAGCGAATAACACTATCTTTCTTTAAAATAATAATAATGATTAAAGTGGTGTGTATAGAATTGTTTGAGAAGGAGAATTAAAAGTAAAAGAAAAAAAGAGTAGAAAACCACTATAAGCTATGAGATTGTGAATGAAAAAAAAAAAAGAAAAAAGAAAAAAAAAGAAAGAAATGTAGTAACCATAGACTTTGAGCTTGTGAATCAAAGAAAAAAAATAAGTAGGGAACCATTACACAAAAAAAGGTTGGATATTGGGGGACCATTGTTTAAAATAATAAAAAAGGAAGAGTAGGAACCACGTTAAGAAAAAGAAGAAAATACAGTAGGAATTTTTAGAGATGGATAGGTCTGACAAGCGAGTTAGGTTGAAAAGTTAAAAAGGAATGTTGACATGATTTTGATAAGTGTAATTGAAAAGACAAAATGGAATGTATTAAAAAACCAAAAGGTTCTTGTTATGAATAATATCATTAAATATAAAAAAATATTAGGCCTAAAAACCTTCATAAAAAATAAGTCATGAAAACCTAGATATATGAAATGCGTAGGAAATTTTAGTCATGATGGTGTGAAAAAAAAAAGAATAGTGTTAGATATTTAAGATTTGTTTTAGACTTAAATATTTGGGGATAATTTTTAAAGAAAATAATAATAATAAAAATATGATACACTTGAAAAAAATTAAATTTTTATAAATATATTGATAAATATTTAAAAGTATGTATTTTGGCAAAGTAAAATATTTTATTAAAATTTGAGAAATTATTTAGATAAGAATATGATTAGGATAATTATGCAATTATAGGATATAAGATATGTTAATAATACTTGCTGTCAAATATGATAATTGTTAGGCAATAAGATTGAGATAATTATTGGGTAATAATATAATTTATAAAATATTATTAATAGTATTTCTTTATAGTAAAAGATTTAGTTCATATTAAGAGTACAAAAAAAACATAAATGATTGAAATAAAATCTGAAAGGAATATAAGTTTTATAAAAATTTGAAAAACTACATAATTTAAATAGTTATCATTTGAAAAGATGTCAATATGTTTGAAGTGTTGATAAAATGTATTGATAGAATAAACTTTATAAATCACAAGGTATAAAATATTTGAAACTCCCTCTAGCTTTTATTATTATGGATTAGAAAGTTAAAATAATACCAATAATAAGATATCGAATTAGGAAAGT
Organism: Tetrastigma voinierianum; assembly: GCA_016808115.1. NCBI lineage: Eukaryota > Viridiplantae > Streptophyta > Magnoliopsida > Vitales > Vitaceae > Tetrastigma > Tetrastigma voinierianum. The sequence goes on along the minus strand of JAEQBH010008900.1, from coordinate 36,523 downwards.
TTTAGGAACCTAAACTATAATTTAAATAAATATTAATGATAATAGTTTCACATCATATTATGTTAGGAAATATTTCCTTGAGGTGTAATTCTTTAGATTAACTCTTTCAAAGAACTCTCAGGTATCATTTGATAATAGAATACTAATACAAAATTTCAAATAATTATTTGTATTTATACCATTTGGATAGTAAAGTTTTTGAGATGAATTATCCATCATTTGGTTTTAACAAGTTTGATTTTATTCATTTATTCATCATGGATCAAATAGTGATTTTATTATCAAAGTATTTTGAATTTTTATTTGTGACAAAAAATTGTGGAGATATTATGTTTTGTGAATGAAAACTTTTGAAAATATGTTTTTGACTTTGGTTGGTTCGACCTCATCAATGTGATATAATAATTGACAATGGAAGCCCCGTGCGCGGTACTTTTCGTCGGGGTCCCATTGACCACCGTCAACTTGCGGAAAACCTGTGTGTCTCATATCATGGGAACCGCCACATGATAAAAATATTACATTGGCCTACACCAACATACTACTTAAAACCATATCAACTATCTTACAATAGTTTCAAGAGTTGTTACTTCACTCTTAATACAAACATGTTTCAATTGTAATATTTAATACATATTTTACAAAAACGTAATCAAAGCCACATGTCGGCTTTCTTCTCAAAAGCGGCCTCTAATGAGCGTCGTCTTCCCGAACACTCCCTGTACCTGAAATAATTTTCCCTCGACAGGGTGAGCAATGCCAGTGATGGAATTTTCACCTTTAAATTTACTCCTTAAAATGCACATTCAATGACACATCACAACATCCACATTCCATACAATTTACGATGCATACCTAGAATGATTTATATCATGCATGGAAATGTTTTCCATGCCCATACCCCGAGTCACCCATCGACTCCTCACCTGAAGCCTATGCGGAGTGTGAAATCGTCCTTTGGTAATGCATGACCTTTCGACTCACAGAGCCTTCTTGGAAGCACCCAGCACCCCAATTAATTTGCCAATGGGTAACCATCCTGAGTCAATCCCGACTCCTATCACTCAACTCTAGGTCTAAGTGATGAACATGACCGTGTGTTTTCTCTTAGACAACAGAACTTTTTGGATTACACCTTGGTCTCTAACACCCATACAGAAATTTTCGGATAGTACCGCGGGTCTCTCACACCCGTGCAAAACCTTTTCGGATAGTATCGTGGGTCTTTTACACCCCTTCGGGTCTTTTACATCCATTCGGGTCTTTTACACCCATTCGGGTCTTTTACACCCATTCGGGTCTTTTACACCCATGCAGGACCTTTCATATATTACCCTTTGGTCTCTACACACCCGTTCGAACGCCCTGACACACACTAATTATTTCTCATTTTATAATTTGAACTATGAGTCTTTATTGAACTTAGTCCCAAAGACAAACTCAACCCACATTCACCAAGAGTGGTGAATAACCATACCTTGCACCCACACCCGACTCGATGCGATGTCACCGTGCACATGAATGCAATGATGCCAATTCATATAATCAATTCCTATGGTTCATAGACAATTATATTTCATATAATTCAACCACTCATGTTAACACATCAATTTAGCATGCATCAACATATCATTTTCCACACAATCCATGGCATCCAATTCAAGCAAATTCACATGGACATTTTCGGTCTAACAAGCAAATCGGGACTGTTTTTAACAATCCCCCCTCATCATGCATCGGTTCCATTTCTTGGAACCGAAATCCGTGGCCCTTCCCGGCCTCACAACACCCAAAACCATTGTCATGGCTTTTAAACAAGAAATAACCAAGTAGGAGAAAACCCCTACCTCCTGGAGTTGTCGAAACTCCACATAATCGATGTCCACGCGTAGCCCTTACATCGTAGACCAACTTCTCCTCTTGCTCCGACGAGCCAGGGCGTCAGCGTCGGAATCTAGAGAGAAGTTAGACTTTCTCTCTCTAAAATCTGTTCTCCCTCCCTCAGCATCGATTTTAAAGCCAAAGGAGAAGATATTCTTTTTCTTTTCCTTTTATTCCCTTTTTGTCCACTTCATTTGACTTTAGGGACCACTTGACACATGGCTTACTATAAGTCATTTATCTCTTATCCTCTCACTATTCATGTGACATGTGTCACATAGATACATGTAGTAGGTGGCCCTTGTCACATCACATGCCTCTCATATCATGTGTATTTCTCTGAGTTGTCATATGGCGCGAGCACCCGATTGCCTCGAAGAGCGATTAAATTCGGTGTCTCGGTCGACGAAGTCGGCGTGGTAGCTAGATTTTGCGATAAGATTCCAACGGTGAAGTTCGTTTTGTCATCCGAGATCTAGAAAAATTCCGGATTTTCTACCAAAATTACTGTTTTATCCTTCCTCAGAATTCTGGAATTTCCAGGGGTTTCACACCGCCAATAAGATATAATAGTTGACAATATCTAACCATGTCAACGGGATAGAATAGTTGACGATATCTGACCCCGTCAATGGGATATAATAGTCGAAAATATTTGGCCTTGTCCACAGGTTAATAATATCTGGCCCTAGCAACGAGATATAATAGTTGACCATTTGAAACTCTCACATGATTGGACACCATTTGATATTTGTTAACCATAGAAAATTGTGTTTGAAATGTATTCACTTTTGGACTTTGATATGAAAGTGTTTGATTCAAAAATTTTTGGTTCACATTTGAATAAAACAGATTTGGAATGAATTTGAGAATGTTTTAATGGAAATTTTTTTAATGTTTTAACTTATCCTTGAATCAAAAGTTTTGATGTCCTATTATTATTATAATTGACACTTTTTGATCCATGAACCTGTATTATTATTTCTTATTGAGCTTAAAACTCACTTCCATTCATTGATATCTTTTCAGGTGCCTTAAGTTTCTACGAGGTGTGATGGCTAGGTTGGGGTTTCTTCATTACTAGGATTTGATTATTATCATTTTATGTTGAAATTTTTTGAATTAATAAGTTCATGTTTATGTGGATTGTTCAGTTTTGGGAGTTAATCGAGGAAGTTACTTGGATAATGACATTTATTTTTATATTAGTTCGAAGTTGGAATTAGGAGATTCTGAATAGCTCTATATGAGATTGTATTTGATATTTTGAGATTTAGAAATAAATTTTTTGTTGCATGAAATATGTAAAACCCGAGAAAAATTCAATTTTTCTGGAAAGGGTAAAATGGTAATTTCGGTTGAAAATCGGAAATTCTCTAAATCTCGGATGACGAAACGGACTGCGCCGTTAAATTCGTCTCGCGAAATCTAGTGACCCAGAAAGTTTTGTCAAATTCTGAGACAAGCGGAATATTTTATGATTTTAAGGTGATAAAAGCGTGTTCGAGGGGCAGATTTTACGAATCTCGAAGTCGAGAAATATGGCTTGTGCTAAGTTCATTTAAAATAAAGTGAATTGAAAATAAATAAATTGTTTCAGAATAAGCTTGGTCGAATGAAGCAATATGAATCATGTATCCAAAATAATAATAATCATAATAATAATAAAAATAAAATAAAAAAGATAAGCAAGAAAAAACAAAGAAAGTAAAAGAAAGGGTCAGGTGAGGCGTGAGAGAGAAGAGAATGAGAATTTTTATTTTATTTTTCTCTTAAGCTTCTCTAAGATCTCTGCGAATCGGACCGTGGGTTTCGTTTATTAGAAGCGGAGTTGTTTATGTGACGAGAGCTACGTGTGGACACCAAAATCTTAGAGTTTTGTCAAACTCTACAAGGTAGGGAATTTTCTACTTGTGTTAATTCTAGCATAAAGGTCATTTAATGGCTTGGGATTGGCTTAGAGGCCGTGAAAGGCTATAAATTTTAGTCCCCAAATTTTTGGATTGAGTGTAGGAATTTTTAGGAATTTTCGGGATTATTTTCGGACAGTTCGAGCTGAATTTCGAGACTGTTTTTGCACAGTTCGGGCTAAATTTTCGGATTAATTGCGGATAGTTCGGACAAGATTTTCGGGACTATTTTCGGGCAGTCCTGGACTGTGTTGAAGTTTGATTTTGATCACAGGACTGATGTCTTTGGGTTTTGTGGGGTGTTTTAGTATCCCAATAATTCGGTGGTAGTGGAGGGACAAAGGTGCCACTGAACATATGGAGTGCGAGATTTGAGTCATTTTTATTGTGTGTTGAAAAAAATAAATAACATGCTGTGTGTGAAAATATTATGTTAATATTTGTTTGTTGATGTATTAACATGGATTGCATGGATGTAAATTATATGTAAAAATTATAATTATCCATGGTGTATTAATGTTCATGTAGCACTCATATATATACATGTAACATGAAGGAAAATGCATTAGCATCATGCATTTCATATGCCGCAGTCACATCGTCTAATTCGGGTGTGGATGCATGGTAGTGAGTATTCACGGTGTTGGTGAATGGGTCGTGAGCTTTCGGCTTAAGTCCAAGGTTGAGACTCACGAAAGTGTAGAATGATCAAAATGATAGAATTACATGTTTTGGGCGAGCAAGTTGGGTGGAGCCCGGGGTGAAAGACCCAAATGTTATTCACGGTTAGACATGATTCCCAACTATGTAAGTTCGCGAAAATGTTGGAAAGGCATGTGGCGTCCTCCGGTGGAAACCCGAAAAATCCGTGGCCTACAAAAGAAAAGAAAATCATGATTTGATAAATTAAAAATTGGAGGGTTGTTCAATGGTTTAAGTCATTGGGTTAAATACCAATGGTTGGTTTCCACACTTGGCAATTGCAGGTGTGGGGGAGTCGGTTGGGACTCAGGTTGTGAGCATGAGTGGTCGCATCTCATGCATGACACAGAACATTCTATATAGGATTTCATTATTTATATGGAATATGGGATATGGTTTAATGTTTTATGTACACCATTGTATGTGCATTTAGGTGGGGAGTAGCCCTTGTAGGAGAAATTTTCTACTGGGCATTATTCACCCCGTCGTAGGACCACATTTTAGGTGCATGACAGTTACCAGTGGACGACGCTCCTTAGAGGATGAGATTGAGAAGAAAGCCGGATTGTGGCTTTTGATGTATATTTTGTAAATATATATGGGTTGTATTTATTTGTATAAGAGTGATGGAATTTAAACTCTTATGGATTACTGTTATACAAGTTGTATGTTGGGTAGAGCTTCTCGAACAAAGGAGACTACCCGATTTTTTGTGGAAATATGGATCCCGATAAATGGGACACAACCATGTGGTATCGGGTAACCCGAAATCCATAAGAATTCCACAGGTTGACGGGTTGTCAACGGGACCCCCGGATTTAGGGTGTCACAAAATAACCATTTTGAAATTAAGGAATTTAGAAAGTTGTGCATTAGTCTGAACATGTGTTTGGTAAGTAGACACAATTCAATTACAAAAGGAAGGTTTGTATCGTTTCATGCTTCGAGCATTCGAGCTTGAGGTGTGAATTGATAGTCATGCCCCTAGGGCGGGTTTCGGGGTATGACAAAGTGGTTCAAAGCTATAAGTTTATGATCTTGATGGGGGCTTGTTTAAGTTTGTATATGGGGATAATTAAGTGATGTGTTAGTTGATAGTTCATCTTAGTTTGTGTATTCTTAGCATACATTACAAGTCTAAGTTGACTAATTGGTTTCTTAGTGATTAGTCAAAGTTCATTACACTCTTTTGTCCTAACATTGTTTGTTAGTTTAGTTGATATACCTTTTTACCAATATGAATTCTAATCTAATTTTGCCAATCTATGGAACATGTCATTATGGACAATAAGGTGGTTTGAAGTTATCTTATGATGATTGGTAAGAAGAATATGTGAATTGACTTAATACTTCTTGAATCGTAGGATTTTTGTTTGATTTTGAGGATGAATTAAGGATTTTCCTACCTTTTATTTGTTGATTGTTTTGGGAAAAGGTTGTCTTTCCATATTCTTAGTTATCTTGAGTTTAGTTGGTGGGTAAATTGTTGCGCATAAGCTTAGCCTTGGAATGTAGTTGTTTGCTTAGAAGGGTTGTTAAGTCTTTTGACCAATGTGATGAATGATGAAAACAATTTGAAATTTGAAAAAATCTAATACTGTTATTAAAGTTTGAAGTTTCTTGGGATTTATTGATTACTACAAATAAATTATTGAGGGATCTTTAAGATTATCCTATAGACATAGAAATGAGTTAAGTTTGATTGGTCTAATGACTATAAGGATAGCTTCCTAGAGTTGAAGAGCTAATTAAAAACAACTCTTACTTTGATTATTTCATTAGGTTCAAAATGATTTGTCATCATGATGTCTTTCATTAGAATTTAGGTTCTAGTTTTATGTAACATAGAAAAATCGTGAGTTATGCTTTTAGACATTTGAAATCTTAAGATAAAATCTACTTCGTTGTGATTTGAAGTTAGGTAAAGTGATTTTTGTACTTAAGATTTAGAGGTGATGATGCTTTCAACCGGAGCGAATTTTGGAGCGTGTTGGAATTGCTAGAGGTACAGTCCATTTGTCTCTACGGAGGTTCTCCTCTGCAAAAACAAAGAAACAAAAAGGATCGATGGGGCTCGCCGGATTGCCTGATCACCTGATCGATTCTTTCGGTGGAAGAGAAGATCAATTGCTTAGGGAATGAAGTTTTGTGCATAAGTCTGCATACCTTTCACCGATGGGGTGGCCTGGTATTTATAATGGATGATCATGATAATTCTCCTAGTTGGATGATGACACAGAATAGTATCTTTCCTTGTTAGAGGATGATACGATATTTCTCCCATTGGGTAAGAGATTTTCTTTCCTTATCATAAACCGCTTAATAAGGGATGATTGATAGACAATAATTAGGAAATATCCTACTTTCCTAATTGGTGGAGATTGGGTGTTTTTTTCTAATACGGATTCCTTGGGCTACCAGTCTTTTAAAGGAGCGAGTTGGGCCCTCGTTTCGGGCTTGCATTTGGGGGATACCATTAAGGGCCTATTGCTAGTACTGGGCTCGTTTTTAATCCCGATGTTTGGGCTTGCGTCTTGGGCTTGCGCGCTTATTATTTCAAACCCCATCTCAGTTACCCCCGACCTTTGACTAGCGGCGTAGGCAAAGGGGCATGTCGCTCGGATCAGGCGTGATACCCAAGTGGCTGCTTAGAAGGGTTTGATTAGGGTTTTTGGTCGCCGTCCCATCGCCCCATGGATAATGGAGTGGCTTTACTTTTCGATTATTTCTTAGCTGTAGCTCTTTAGCTTCCTTAAAAACGTCCCTTGACCGTATGCACTTTATTCCCCTGTTCTTGAAGCTTTTTTGCCTCTTACAAGTTTATGCTTCCTTTTTTCTTGAATCTTGTCCAACTAGTGTTCAAGACTGCTTTTGGTGGTCCTTGATATTCGTCAATGGTGTCCCCGTCTAAGAGCCGGCCTTGGTACGCCTTTTTCTTCTCCTTCCGGGCTCCTTTATTTCAAAGTTCTGCGAGGTTTTGTGGTGCGCCTGGGTTAGGTTCATCTCTTCCGATTTCTTTTTTGCTTAACCCTCACTTACCTCCACAGTTGTCTGACACTCCTTTGTTTTGCGCATAGGGAGTAATCCCGCTGAGGCGTCTAGTTCAGTATGGATCGAATGTGGGGAACGACAGTCATATGGTGGTTCACCTAGTCGCTCTGGGAGCCCTCTTTTTTCTAGATAAGGCAAGGGCAAAATTAACGAAATTCGGGTATCCTTAGCTTAAGCCCGGCATATCTGAGGGCTTCCTGACACAGCTGGTTTACTGGTGAGTCCCGGGCCGGGCCCGAACTCCTTTGTAATGGTGGAGATTCTTGGCCCTGGGGGAGGTCCGTCAGGGATCCGTGTTTGTGTCTGAACGTGGTCACCCACCATACATTATCCATGCCTAAGATGGTGTGTTCTTTCGAGGGTATGCTCAGAACGGCGTCGTCTGAAAGTGGAGGCGGATGAGCCCCTGGAGGTTCTCCTATTTCAAGTCTGGAGTCCCATCGTCTGTTAGACGCCGCGCCCTCCATCGTCACACAGAATGTGATGGGGAATCAGATCGCTTGTTAGTCGAGGATGAGGACCTCGCTTCATGCAGTCACAGTCGCGTGGCTTTATTCCTCCATCTGGTACCGACTCACTTTCGTGGGAGGATGAGTGCCCCGCCTGCCTGATAGGAGGCTCCGACTCTTCTCTCGCTTCGTGTGGAACTCCGCCCCACGTCCAAGTGCTGATCTTTTCTTTATTGTTCGGGCTCATAGCAAACTTTTTTCTTTTTTTTTTTTTTTGCAAAAAGGCCATGGCACAGGAGTCAGCGCCTGGGCCTTTACCAGCGGGGCAGTCTGATACGTTGCTGGTTATCTCGACTCGAGAGGCCATCTTCAAGCTTCACATAAGGGAACTGACCAGAGGAAACAGAAGCAATGTGTCCTAATTCGGCATGCTTCTCGGCAAAGGGGCGGGACCGAGGATAAAGAAAAGCGAGGCTCAAAAGGACGGCTGTCGCCAAGACGAGCCGCGACCGGCTGGTAGAGGGGAGCTGCAGTCGTCAAGGGTGACTCAGGCCAAGATGGTGGCCTTGGAGCGGGCCCGCCAAGAGGCTCTGGAGGCGAGTAACTTTATGGAATGCCTAACGGAGGAGCTCGGCAAGCTTCGGATGGACCTTGCGAGGCAGGAGGCTCTGGCTAACTGAAAGGGCGAAGTGATAGCGGAGCTTAAAGACGAGGCCTATACCCATATACCGGGCCTCCCGGTGGCTTTGCTCTTCAACGCCGGGCTTCCCGAAGCCCCAGATTTGAGTTCAAACATCCAAATTTCCGGGAAGCGAGGGCGAGGTTGGGCGGATCTCGCCCCGAGGCTGGCGAACGCTGCCGCCAGGTGTTTTCAAAATCCCTAATCATGCCCTCGCTTACATCCTCGGGTTCTGTGGATTTGAGTCCTTCTCGTCATGCCATGGCATCCCACTTTGACTCCTCTTACTCCGCAAGTCGGGGCCCAACCGTTTTAGGCTCTCTCTTTTTTTTTTTTTAGAAGATCCCGCGCCGAGCCCGGCCTTTGAAGACATTGCTTCGATCTCGACTTTTGTTGATATACCAAGTCCATCGACAATTTCTTCGCTCCTTTTCCTGCTTCGTCGATTTGAGCTGCTTGGTTCACAAGCCACTTCCAGGTTTTCCTAGAGTAGTTACATTCGTGAACTGAAGCATCGTGAATCCCTAGCTAAGACCTTCCTTATCATATTCCAAACAGCTACTAGCCTGGGTTTAAGACCCTCCCGAGCCGTTAAGCCTCAGAATCCATTTGGCTCCCGGCCTAAGGATCCTGAGCTAGCTCCGCAACCGAGCTAACGGGCTCCCAGGCCGAGTCCTTCCTCCGAGCCGAGCTACCAGGCCCCGCGGGCGCTAAGACCCCTCCGTTTCAAGCTCAGACGGCCAGCCAGGCTCCCGGGCGCTGGCGACCCCTCCTCCCGCGAACCCGAGCCACCGGTCCCGGCGCAAGGACTCTCTCTCGCATGGATCGCCACCGGGGCTCCTGGGCACTACATCCTCCTATGTCGTTAAGCTCTCACAGATTGAAGCATCTGCCCCGGAGTTTAAGACCTCTTGACAGTCCAGCTACTAGACCTTAGGGCGTCGCGACCTCCCTGCATGAATCGAGCTACTCGGGCCTCTGGCGCAAGACCAGTCGTTAAGCTTCCCAGAGATCGAGCCACTAGGCTCCCCGGGCACCAAGACCTCGCGCTAACTGAGCTATCACCCCGGGCGCTAAGACCCCCGCGCCAACCGAGTTTACGCCCCGGGCAAGACCTTGGTCTTCTTTCGGTAAGCGTGGTGGGTCAATGGCGGATCTATGGAGAATATGAACGATTTTCGCGCGATCTGCCGCCTAGCTTCCTTATAAATAACCATCCCCCAGAGTGCGTGCTTATGCTTCTCCCAACCTTCATCCTTCTCAAGTGTAGAGCCTGAGTTCATGATGATGAAGCTGGTCGTGGTTTGGTCACTACATGGGGTCTATCCGTGATCTTGAGCCGACGCTTGGTGTCGATGGTCTACCACTCAGGAGTTGTGTTTTTCCCTAGTTCCTCCTTGACAGTGTTGTCTCTTAGCTATGCCCAATGAGATGGAACCGTGCTGGTGGAACGTATCCTGAGGGGGCGATAAAATGGAAAAAACTTTTGGCACCGCTTCCGTTTTTCTTTCTTCTTCTTCCTTTTCCTTCTTCTTCCTCCTCTCCCCTTCTCTTTCACTCTCTTCCTCTCTCTTTCTTTTTCCTTTCTCAGGGTTTTTGCCTCGATCAGGTGTAAATGAAGGAAGAAATGGGGCTCGCTTAACTGTAATTTTTGAGATGCAAAGGAGCATTTTAATTCTCTGGAAGTGGTTGTAACCTCCATGTAATGAAATTTTGTATTCAACTGTAGCTCCTTTGAAATAAAGAATAATCTTTGTGAATTATGCACTTCTTCCACCCAGGCCCCTTTGAGCCGTGCTCCTGGCTTTATCATTATAACTTATTGTTTGGTCCACCATAGCATTAAACAACTTAAAAATGGAGATATAGTGTTATTCGAAATCAAGATTAAGGATCTTGCCATGTGCCACGCCCCGGTCTTACCTGCAGGAAACCTTGAGGTGTTCAGCTGCTCCATGAACGGGCGTGGTTTTTCCTTCCGTCTGGAGTTCATAGTGTTGTCAACGGATTATGCAAGATATGATAGGGGCCCTTCCACTAGGTCCCACCCATGTGCGGGTCCTTCCTTGTCGGCAGGTTTTTAGAATCCAGTCGCCTCGCTTGTAACTCCTGTGCTTGACCCTTTCGTCATAATACTCATTGCCTTCCCGTGGATAATCCTCCATACGCTTTAGACTTGCTCACGTTCTTCTAGGAGATCCAAGTTTAGGGCGAAGACCTCCAAGTTATGTTCGATGTTTGCTGTTCAATCCTTGGAGATTTTAGTCCAACCTCGACTGATCTACTACTGCCAAAGGCCGTAGCGAATCGAGGTTTCCCAGTCGCTCGATCACAAGATAGTTCGTACATGCCCATAATACCGGGAGGTACTCTACCCATTTTCCTTTTAGATCTTCTTAGTTTGGTTTTCGGGTCGCCTTTAGAGTCCTTATAGTGACCTCGCTTGCCCATTGATTACTGGATGAGTCAATGGATGAGTAGGTAGTTCTGATTCGAGCTTAGCGCAAATCCCCGAACTTGGGTCATTTAATTGTTTCCATTATCGACACGAGGACTTGATCCTAAACTCCCACATATTATGAGGGAGTGCTAGGACGGTTGTGTACCTTCCGCTCTGTAATTTGTTAAGTAAGGGTCTGGCCTTCCGCCCATTTGGTGCAATAGTCCACGCTTACAATGATAATCCCATCACCCTTCCAACGGATAGTGTCCCATTATGTCACTCCCATTGTTGAAAAGGTTAGCTTCAACGACGCTGCAGGCTTGATGGGTAGATGAGAGATCTTGGCATGCTCCCGACAAGCTTTGCATTCTTTCTAACCGCTTTGTTGCTGTCTTTTTGAGCATTGTGGGCCAATAGTACCTCTTTGTCTCAATGTTTTCCACTGAAACCAAGCCCATGTTACCAGCGATATGCCCATGTACCTCCCCAGCATGTAGTCATGCCTTCCTTCCTGTGTACTAAGAATGGGCTAGAAGCCCCTGCTATAAAGGGTCCTCATGAATGGTGATCTCCTTGGCTGACTCGTCTGAGTTTGACGCTCCTTGGCTCAAGCTGGGCAACTGTACCATTCACTAAGTAATCTCTATAGGGTCCATCCAAATTCTGCCTCATATCAGGGAGACCCTCCGTTGTCGACGCTTAGTGAGGGCTTTGGAAGGTGCTCGATAGGTATCACTCATTCCAAGTCTTCAAAGATTGTTGTTTGGGTTTTGCCAAGGCATCAGCCCTGAATTCTCCTCGCTTCGCACATGCTCATCCGAACTCGTGATGAACTTTTGGCAACTCGGTGATCTTTTGAGATACAAGATCCCGTCTTCACCCCGCCTCAGAGTCTATTAGCCACTAACGGCTGAGCCACCGCCACCAATCCACCGCCCACTGGGCACAGGGCCGAGTCCACGGCAGACGTCATATTCTCGCCCGCGACGAGGTCGGGGTCGATCCAGTACGATCTGATTCATCCCGATCTCGGAGAAGTCGATCAGCCCCGACCGCTTCCTCTTTGGCAGAGCGCCCCGACTGACGGAGATAATCGCCGAATGAGGTCTGGCATAACAGAGTCCTCAGAGATCAGGCCGGGAGTGACCCATGATGAAATTATGCCAAGGTTGATCTTACCCTTTTACCAGCTTGGTCCCCGGTTTGTACCTGATGTCAAATTCACTCACCATAGTCCACTTTATCGCCCTTCCGCAGGCTCGCTTTATATTTGCTCACTCCGATATTCTGGCTGGGACTCTCACGATATGAGCTTGGAAGTAAGGTCAAAGTTTTCTGGATGTGGTTACCAATGCCAGGATCAGCTTTTCCATCTTTAGAGCATCTCCAATGCACCATCCTCCATTTTCTCCTCCAGTTTATTCTTGGTCGCATGTTGTTTTTGTATAACCGTTTGGTTAAAGCTGCTCCAATGCACATCCTCTATATTTTTGGTTAAATTTTTCCTCATTCCAACCAACTACTATTTCATTCTTCCAACAAACTACAAGTAATTGGTTGGTTAGAATTTAGAGGAATGTCGATTTGAGGGTAAAACATGCCGAGGCCATTTTTGCTTAGCTACGTAGTCCTCTCATATTTACAAATTTCGTCACCCAAATTGGCTACAAAAGGCCGGCATTTGGAGCATAATATTTCACTTTTCACCATAAAATGGCTTTCGCTAATCAAAGGCCGGTGCATTGATGCTCTTAGGTACCTCTCCTCCGTCCTCCTTCCCAGAGCTCTGGCCAATAGTAGACCCGGTCGCTTGAGACTCTCAGTTCCGTTCTCTTACTGTGGCGAATAATTAGCTGCAAAGTTTGAACGACAAGTAGAGAGGAGGAGTTCTCCCCAAGGGGCCACAGAATGGGGAGAGCTTCAGTAGGTTTTGAGTGCCTGAACGCCCCGGCAAGCAGGCGTCCCACTAGAAGGCCCTGCTTTTTAGAACCTCGAGCAAAGGCCGATATCCGTTGTTGGCCCCAGATACGGGGCTACTTCAGCAGAAGCATAGCCTCCCCGCCAAAGCGTGTTTGAATGTCTTTAATGCTCACGGCAAAAAGATATTAAGCACGACCTTTATCTTATCTTAGGCTTGTTTCTATTCTCGGTTATTGACTATAAAACTCAAGAACTTCCCCGCCACTGAGACTGGTAAAGCCGCATTCGGGTCGGGTTTAACTCAGACAGTTTTTAGATTCAACTCTTCATGAATCAAGTATGGAGCTCTGCCTTTATCAATTTAACAAAGATGTTTCGCCTAGAGAGATATTCCTTTATAAATATCCCAATTTATCTCTCGAACACTCCGCTCACCAACCTCGTGTGGTTCTTCGTTTTAGCCCGGCGGGTTTTACTCGATAACAAGTAGTTCCTCCACTGTGCATAAAGGCCTTCTCGTCGCTGGGGTCCGATGATCGATCTCCAGTCAGGAATTTCGAGAAGGCGCCCATGAAGCTAAGGAGTTCAAGGACCGGTCGGCGCCTACTACGAGATCCATCCGAAAGTAGGGAAGCTATCCATTGGCAGCTCTCGCTGATGTTCCAGAATCGATGCAAAGCCGCCACTTTTTCGTCATTGATGAGAACAACGTTAGCCAACCATTCCTAGTACTCTACTTCCGATTGCCTTGCTTGAGGCACGACTCTTCATTAATCGCCTTCATTTTCCAGGGCAAAACTCCTTCTCTTTACTTAATCGGCTTAGCTGAGGGGATCGGGACGCTCAACCCGGTGATCACCGGCCTAATTCCCACCCATGTCTTTCCGTTTCTAGGAAATACCTCCATGTTCTCGCCTCTAGAAAACGGATGAGAGGGCTTCGTATGTCTTCCTGCTAACTCGACCTATGTATATGCATGAGCCCTGGGGCTGGCCACTGAGTCAGATGCTCTAATTCTTCTAAGGTGCTGTGTCATGGTTACCCTCGGGGCTCTCATGTCGAGTTTCTCCGCCCACAGATGTTGCTGACTGTGTGGTTTACTTCATTGACGCCGAGTAACATTCCCGGCTATGCGCTGTTTCTGACCATTTTACCCATTTGTACTGGAAAATTCCATCATGTGATAAGCGGAGGGAACGAATTCTTATGTGAATATAGAGGTCACTTAGTAACATGTTGTAGGCCAATGGGGCATCTACTATGAGAAATCTCACCATTGCTAGCCCGGGCATGGGGTCTCCTAAAGTGAGCACTAGTCAGACTCACCCATGAATCTTTCTCTTGAGAATCCACTTAGTGTGCGCCAATCTTCCTGTGTACCTTCTCCCTTCCAATGCTCATATTTTGTCAAAAAGTCGATGCGAAGATGATGTCTACGAGCATCCGTCGACGAGGACCCGTGGATCATTTTTATTAGCTAGCTGCGGTTTTATCACAAGAGGGCCTGCCCTCATGGGGATGTCAAAGTTTTCCATGTCGTGGGTCCGAAAAGGTTATGGTAGTATCTGTGTTGAAACAGCTTGATATTGTCTCATATTTCTAAGGTTTCCCCTGATCTGATGCTACGCAAGTGGACCTTCCTAGTTGAGCTGGACTCTCCACCTCCTGTAAACCCTCCGGAGATTACATGGATTTCTCCTAAAGTCGCCGATGTCGAACTAGGGTCAGTCGACGAGGTGGTGGTGGCTGCACTACCCCCGGCTTCGAGGTCAATGAACTACCGAGACGCCCACGCCGATTAGGTATTCAATTTCCTTTTAGCTGGATGCAAATGGTCCGTCAAAGAACATGACCTCGTGGAACTCAAGGATGGTGTATCGCCTCTTTAGCGGGTCCCCACTCGATTTTAGATACACCCGTAAAACCTTCACGCTGCACTTCATGTAGGACTCATCACTAAGATAGTCAGTTCAGAGGGGTGTATTGGTCGAGGTGAAATACCGCGCTCTAGCCGTGTCAGGTCCCCCGCGATCCTCGGGGACATTCCTCGTCTTATCTGGGGACCGCCTCTCTTTCTCGTCCCCGGATTTCTGGTCTCTCGGTCCGCCATCTCTCGTGGCTTTGTTTTCTTTTTTGTCGTCCCGCTTTTCCTTTTGAGTAGTTGAGCCTCTTGCTTTAGACAGAGGGGCTTTTCTAACGCGGATATACTTCTCTCGTTAAGCAGACCTCAAACATGCTTTGCCCCCGAGGGTTCCTGGAGGATAGAGAACATTTAGGTCTCTCTTTCTGACCAAGACCCCGCAATGAAATGGCTAACTTCTCGTCAAGAATATCCACCTTCAAGACTCAGAAAGAACCTTGAACATATGACCTCAGCTTTCCCGAGCTCGTTTATAGTCAAGGTGATAACTTGGCTTCTCAGACATCCTTGTTCGGAGCAAAGGGGAGACGAATCCGATGGAAAGTTCCGTGAACGATGAGATAAAGACGGTGGAGACTGCAACCAGCTACTGCCGGGCCCTTGAGGTGATAGCTAAGGCTCGGGTGATCGTGCCGTGGTCCAGATATCCAGAACTCCATTGATTTTTTTACATATTGAGGTGGTCTATGGGTCTTTTGTTCCATTCGAACGCCTCATCTACGACATTCTGAATCTCGCCACCAAGGAAAGTCCAACACTCCTGGCTGAATGGAGATTCTGTCAATTGGGAGGCCCATGGAGACTATGAGTCTGCTTACTACTTCCTTCATGTGGCTGATTTCTTACTGGATGTTCAACCTCTCGTCCCACACTTCCTCTATCTCCCGCTCGATAAAGTAGTCATCGTCATGCACCCCACATGCCTCAAGGCGATCCTCTCAGGGTTGAAGGATCGTGGGGCTCCAGTGTGGCTAGTTCTCTCATCCAGCCACTGACTAAGGCTCAGGCGCCGTCTTCCTGCAATGTATTTTGGTCTTTTCAGCCCGCCATGTTCTCTGGGCGCGGTATTTATTGCAGAGTTGTTCCCAAACTCTTCAACAAAACACATATTATAGATCGCCAAGATCATCCCTGTCGTCACCTCAAGATAGTTTGAATGGCCTCCTGAGGTTCACTGGCCCAATGCCACTGGGCCGGCCCCTTGCATCCCTGGGAGTTCGACGTGGGCCCCCTCAGGTTCGAGCTCTTCATACCATCACCCAGAGGGTTAGTTTTATTTGTAAAGGAATCAAGATTCACCAGTCACATTTTAAGCCGGACATGCTCGTGAGTCATGTTTAATTACAGGCTGTCCGTCTGCCTTCGGGACATGGCCTCTTTCCAAGAAAAACAAGAAACAAAAGGACTGACAATCATGTCTCATGCCCAAGTCGGGGCTTTTTTCTGTAAGAGAAGATCAAACTTAGTGAAATCTAAGTTTTGTGCACAAGTCCAAATCTTCAATCACACGGTATCCGAGACATTATGAATCGAATACTACATAATTTTCCTATTTGATGATGATACAGATAGTGATCTTCCTTTGTTCGGAGGATGATAACATATTTCCCCCCATTTCCGGGTGAGAGATTTTCTTCCTATCGAAATCGCTTAACAGTTAGATGATTGATAGCAATAATTATGAAATATCCTACTCTTTCCCGAATGTAAGATCTGGTGTTTTCCTACTACCTGATTCCTGGGCTACCACTTTAAGGCGAGTCAGTCTGTCGGCCTAGATTAGATACCATTAAGAGCCTATCGCAGTACTGGGTCCTGACCTCCATGTTTGGGTTTGCTGCCTTAGGCCTCACACGCCTATTATTTCAAATCCCATCAAGAGTCATTTTTCTTTATGGTGGAAACTTTAAGATATTAATTATCATGAGTTTGAAGTCTTTGTTTTCTTAAAAAAAAAAAAAAAATTAAATAAGAAATAGAGGATATTGATATAATTGCTTAAGGAGTATAATGACATTATTCAGTATTAATAAAACAATGAGAATTGTAACTGCGTCTTAAGTAGGAAATTAATTGATTCCTTAGAATTTATTAGATGTTGTTACAAATTATTATTATATGATTTGAGTCATTTGCAAGTTTATGCCATACCTTTATACTTTAGAGTTCTTATGTTAAATATCATAGTGTAACCAAACTTGTTGGGAGAATTAAGACTTATAAAGAATGATTTGCAATTAGTTGAATTTATGGAGTACGTTATAAATATGGTAAGATTAACTTGTTTAACTAGATAATGAGATCTTAAATTTGGGACTAGACTTTATGTTTTAAGTAATGGAGACCTAAAGAGACGAATTTTGAAGTAAGTTTATTACTTTAGGCTTATGATCCACCCTAAAAAGGATTAAATAAAATAAAGATTTAAGATTTAATGTTGGGTGGGTCATATATGAAGTGAGATTACCACATGATGTGGCTGAGTTTAGTATGTTTTGATATGAAAGTCTACATCAACTTTCAGTCAACAACGCTGGTAACTACTTAGTATTTGGTCAATGAATGAGGCATATAACTACAGATTATAAAAAGGTTACCAAAAAAAACTTTAAGACTTAAACTTGTGAAATTGACTACTGAAAGGATAACCTTGATTGAAGAAAATTGGGAAGAAACTCAAAGTACACATAAGAGTTATATTGATAATCTCAAGCATTATTAGGCATTTGAATTTGGTAATTATGTTATCTTATAAGTTGCTTGTTAAGTTGTAATGAGATTTGGAAGAAAAATACATTCAAATTTTAGTTAAGGACCTGTTTATGTCAAGTTTAGAGAACTAAACTTTTGTTAAGGTGGGGAGGATATGATACCTAGTATTTTTTAAGGGGAAAAAATATAATGAAATAAAATAATTCTTTTAAATTAAAGGAAGGGTACAAGAGTAATTCTCCTAAGGAACTCTAAGCATAAATAGAAAAAAAAATTAAGAAACCCTTTTTGTGTTCTCTGCATAGCCTCACTTTCTTGATCGTAGAACCATGGAAAACCTAAGTCATCAGACCTAAGGTTTGAAGCATTGATTTCAAGAGAATCTTGGAAAACCTAGAATGTCAAATCTAAGGTTGAAGAAGTAATTCAAAAGGTAAGATATTTTCCTATTATTTTCTAGGGTTCATTTATGTAGATTCCTTTAATTTTCTTTAAGTTTAGATCTACACTGAAGAAGTCAGATTTAGATTACACTCTCTTTCTTTAAAATAAAAATAAAAATAATGGTTGGTGGTGTCGTATAGAATTGCTTTGAGTTGGAGAATTAAAAAGTACAAGAAAAAAAATAATTAGGAAACCACCGTAAGCTATGAGAATGTGAATGAAAAGATAAAGAAAAAAAAAGGAAAGAAATGTAGTAACCATAGACTTTGAGTTTGTGAATCAAATAAAGTAAAAAGTAGGGAACCAGTGTACAAAAAAAAAAAAAAAAAAGTAGGGAACCACTAGGGGACCATTGTAAAAAAAATGATAAAAAAAAACAGGAAGTAGGGCACCACATTAAGAAAAAAAGAAGAAAAGATACAAGTGATCATTTTAGAGATGAGCAATAGGTGTGTGGAAAGTAGGTTGAAAAGTTAAAAATAACTAATTAATTGAAAGACAAAGGGAATGTAGTAAAAACCAAGGTTCTTGTTATTAACCAATATCATTAAATATAAAAATAGGGAAAAGTAGGTTATAGGCTATCGATTTTAAAATAATAAGACTTTAGAATAAATTTTGACTAACAAATAACAATGCATCAATTTGAAAAAAAAAAATCTACTACTACATTATGGCTTATTGTATTTTGTTTAGCAAAAATACCCTTTCCTACACCCACCTTACATGCCACATAAGCTAATTCTAAATCAAAAAATAAAATAAAATAAAATAAAAATGAAATCTAAACAATTCTATATATATGGTTTTGAAACTTGATAACCCTCTTCACCCCTCTTCGTTCTTTCCTCTCTAAACCCTAATCTCATATGCTTTTGAAATACAAATCGGGGGAGGAGGGAGATTATAGCGTTCCAAGGATAACTTAGAAACTCCCATTTTCTCTGTCTTCAGTTCTTAATTTCGTCTAAATTTGGTTTGGTGGATTGGAGTATTCGAATGTTGAGAAACCTTGACAATAGTATAAGGAAATACAGAGTCATCATTCACATAGTTTGCCTATGGAAATCTATGACAAATCTTCTATTGGTTCTTTTCTTTGATCATCGTGATTAAGAGTGCTCTATTGTGTATCTCGTAGAATTGGAGAGCCATCTTTTAGGTTAGATACCAACATTTGTTCTATATTATTGATGAGAGACATGTGAAATGTGTAAGACCCGAGAAATTCCAATTTCTGGAAAAATGGCAAAATCGTAATTTCGATTACAAAATTGTTAATTTCGGTTATAAATCCATAATTTATTCTCTAGATCTCGGATGATGAAGCAGTTGCAGTTGGAATCGTCTCAGCGAAATCTAGCTAACACGTAAAATTTCATAAAATTAGGATAGTCGAGATTTACAGTGCCAGAGCATCGCGGTTCGAGATGCTTGAAGTAAAACAAATTTCGATGCGACGAAAGTCACATATAACAAGTACTCATGTGCCATAAGTGGTATGAGTAGAGAAATTATGAAAATGGACGGTCAAGATAGTGCCGAATGTCAAAACTGGGAAAAGAAGGACAAAAATGTCATTTTTGGAATTGTTTTAAGTTAGAAAAGGACAAAAGAGGAATAGTGTCATCCTCTTCAAAAAGAAAAAAAGGAGAAAAACATTGAGGGAGAGGAGTCTTGCAGGGAAGGCTTGGATCGTTTTAGAGTGTCTTGTGCTCTCTGGGTTTTACGAACGATCAGGCCGTCGGAGTCTTCGGAATGAGAAGAAGAGCGCTCTGTGGGAGAGGAGGCCGCGTGGTCTAGGATTTAGGGAGTTTCTTCAGGCGCTCAGGAGGTGAGTTTCTCCTACTTGGGTTTATTCCTGCAAATACTTTGCAAATGTTTGAAATTTGAATGAGCCCGTGAGGGGCCGTTTGATCGGCCCAAAACTTGGGACCGGGTGTTGGATTTATGGAACCAATTCGGTCCCGTGTGCTCACGGACTGTTTGGGTGTCTAATGGTGTGATTCATGCCATGGATTGTATCGTGGTTTGTATAAAAATTTGGAAATGGCGAGTGAAATGCGGAGTTCTGAAAGTGAACGATGAATTATGGTATTTGGAGCGTAAACCACCAGGGTTTTTCTTTGTTCTAGGAATATTGCGACACGAAAATATGTTTTGTGTGAACATGGGTTTGGTCAGTGATTAGAGTTGAATTACTTTCGTGTTTGATTATTAGCCCAGTGAGTGGGTAGCGGTGTATGGGTGTTAATTACATGAAGACATGATTGTGTGATTGGATATTATGTGGATATGTGCATGTTTACATATTTGCATGTGATTAATTTGTATTGGGTGCATCATTGCATTCGTATACCTTTAAGAACATCCCTAGGACTATAGGAGTGAGTGCATGAGATGAGTCTAGAAAATGGTTCGGAGGAGTAGTCTAAAAATGTTAATTATCGGGGTAGTCGAATGAAAATATCAATCGTCGGGCGGTAATTGATATTCATCGGAGGGTAGTCCACAAGCAAATAATATATCGTCGTCGAATGGCCCGATTGGTATATATACATCGGAGGGTTGTCCACGAATTAACAAAACTAAAATTCTCACTCTGAGACTTAGGCGGAGTGTGAGAGAGTATGTGAGTTTCGGGATCACGAGTTGGTCATGTAGACATTCAAGAGTGGGATCATGCATTTACTTGAATGTATGTTTGTTTTGGAACATTACCTTTAGCGCCCAGGTGGAGTAGCCGAGCAGGGTGATTACTCACGGGCATTAGCTCCTGCAATCGAGGGATATTATTTTTTATAGGTACGGGAGCGTGCGGGGGACGGCACAGATCTGGGACGGAGGTTGTGAAGCAAGAAATAGGGGTGTGGTTTTGATGATTTTACACATGTATTAGAATTCTCATTTTGATATATGTGTATTGTATAAAAATTAAGCTCTTTGAACTCTTGTAACTATTGGATATAGTTGGATTCATAGTTGGTATGTATGATGAGTATTGTTTATGGGCCCAAGTGGCCGTTTTACTCATGTTATAATCATATTGGACTGCTTGGGACAGGTTTCATGCAGGTGATGTATTTGGGTAGAGCTCACTTCGGAGACTACCCTTGCAGATTTCACCAGTGGCGTCGGGTAACTTGGAGCATCGCAGTGTTCCATCGAGTTGGCGGGTAGTCAACGGACCCCCGGAGTTTAAGGCGTCGAAATGTCGTATAAAATTATTTATTCTTGTTCATTGTTATTCAGACTTTGAATTACTAGTTTCTTTATTTATTTTTCATTATTTGTTGTTAAGACTCTGAATTACTATTTAAAGTAGGGACAATATAATGTAAGTGATATCTCATTCATAGTTTGTTCATTGAAGTTAGATTAGTGTTTGTGATGGAAAACCTTAGATTTGACTTCAGTGAAATTTGGGATACGACATTAGTGAGCCTTAGGTACGAACTTAATGAATATTAGGTATGGCCTTAGTGAATCTTAGGTACAACTTTAGTGAATCTTTGGTATGAACTTAGTGAACCTTAGGTACGACCTTAGTGAACCTAAGGTACAACATTAGTGAATTTGCGGCCAATGACCTCACATGAGAGGTAAGATACAACCTTAGTGAACCTTGGTACACCCTTAGTGAACCTTAGGTACGACATTACAAATGTGAAATTAGGTATGACCTTAGTTTACCTTAGGTACGATCTTAAGGAAGTTGAGGTATGACCATAGTGAACCTGAGGCATAACCTTAGTTAAGCTGAGGTACAACCTTAACGAAGTGCAGGTATGACCATAGTGAAGCTCATGTACGAATATTATGAAGCCTAGTGAACTTTATGTAAGTGTTTTTTATTACAATTTTTTAATTAAAAAACCATTGAGCATTTTTTTTGAAAAAATAATAATAATAAATTTGATCAAAATAAATGAAAAAAGGTTAATTTATTTTAAATAGTAGTTTGTATGTAATTTTTCATTTCCACTTTCTATTGTTTTGGATAAGGTACATTTAGCAAATATGTTGTTATTTCATTTCATTTATCCCTATAAATACTTCAAATGGGACATGTTATTTCATTTATTCCCAAAAACACTACAAATAGGAGGTGAAAATGATAACTTGTGAGCACCAAGTGGTGAATAGAACTTATGGGACGGGTTGGAATTAGGTGGTTGTGGGTGTACAAAGTTAAAGAAATTGGAAGTTGTTTACAATTTTTGTGGAATAAATGGATTTGAAGAAAGTATAATATGTATGATTCCCTACTTTAATTGGTAAAAATATATCAATTCCATTAAATTAATTAATAATTCATTTTTTTATATTTTTTGTAAATAATTTCTCTTCATTATATTAAAACGGAATAATATTTAAACATACAAAATGGTGAATCTTAGGTACAACTTTGCGAAACATAGGAACAATCATAAAGAACCTTGGTAAAACCCTAGGAAACGTTAGGTACAACATTAGTACAATTGAAGAATGACCTTAGTGAAGTTAAGGTACAACCTTAGTGAAGTTGAGAAGAGCGACCTTGGTGAGATTTAGGTCTGACCTTGGTGAGTTGAGGTACAGCCTTGAGTGAGGTGAGGTACGACCTTATTGCAACTAAGGTACAACCTTAGTGAACCTTAGGCACTCCTTTAATGAACCTTAGGTACGACCTTGTGGAAATAATGGTTGGTAGAAAAACATATAGTTCCTTAATTTGGTGGCAAAAATATAACAATTCCCTTTTTTTTATCCAAACAAATAGATAATATTTAAACATACAAAATAGTAACTAACATTTACTACCAAATGACAACATGATAGTATCCATACTTAGTCAACAACAATTTTCAATATTAATCCATATTGGGTTTCATCTTAAAAACATGGTAAAACATATTCTCAAATTCTTCCCTCATTGCTAAAGCTTGCTGCTCACTATCCAAGCAATAGTGTTACTCCAACATAATAGGCTCACCTACTTTAGCCATCTACTCCTTACTTTTCTTGAAATACTAAACAAAAATAACACAACACATGTTAGCATCTTCAAGATCAACCAGGGAAATTGTGATTTTAAAATATGTATATCATATTCAACATATCTAAAAAGCACTGACTAACTACTGGAAAAAAAAAAAGACAAACAAATCTAACTTTCACATTTAACCCAAAACATGCTTTCTTATATACTTACATAATGAGATACGTGTCACTAATCATGTAACCTTGCTAGGAAGTTCTCTTTAGCCACCTTGTGGTCATCCATAAACTAACTTTAATCTATACAATTTAGTTTTGTCTACCTTTGAAAATGAAATTATTAATAATTCTAATGTCTTGACTACTAAAAAAGATAAAACTCAGTTGAGTAAATAAGAAGAAATTAAGGAGAAGAGAAAATTATCATGATAGGAATTTATCTAAGTAGTTCATAATCAAGGGAATCCTAGTTTTGAAGATATAAATGTTCATTACACTTAGGTAAATAAAATTTATAGTCGAAACTATAAGGATTTTTCATTGTGAAACCTAATTAAACCACCAATGAACAACATAAAGTAAGATAATCAGGCGATGATATGATCTTGTTTGTATAAGAATCGCAAGCACAGGTGTCTGATGGCTCAGAGATTAATACCTGGATGATTTTTGTTTTAGTTCAATACCAAATGTTGTATGGACATATACAAATATAATAAAAGATAAAATTTTTGTATGAAAGTGTGTGATCGATTGTAAGCATCTTGGTAGTATATGGAGTCACAAAAAAAAGGAAGAATAATAAGGAGGTAAAACAAAAATGGACTAGATAAATTCAAGAAAAAGAGTCCCTATAGAGCTATGAGAGGGTGAGGGGTCATGGCTTCCATTCTAATTTCACCAAATTCTAATTCCACCAACAGAGAGCCACTAAGGGTTTCTTCATTGTGAATCAGGGTACAAAAATGCAAATAATAATAATAATGATAATGATCAAATTTGAAATAAAATTTTAAGCTGAACATGGAAATTAGCAGAACACACAAGAACCCTAACCATAAAGGAAAAATAAAAATCATAAACCACAATAATCTTGAGCAGAATTTGATGCAGAAAAATCTTTGGTTTTATATATATCAATTTAGTTAAGTGACAGAAGCAAGGCCGAATGCAAAAGAAAACATAATGAGCGTGGTAGCTCTTACGCTGCTACGATTCTCAAAGGATGAGGTGGGAGACGACATGACGTGAACCAAGTCAGAAAAGACCAATATTGCGTTAGAGATGAGAAGAGGCTCAAAGTTACTCTTGAACCCTATGGACCTCCTTCGTTATGTGTTTCAAAAATAGATATAGTTAAGGTTTAAAGAGGAGAGAATGAAGAAAAGGGTTGGATGGGATCTCTCAGATTTCAAAAATAGATAACTAGAATAATTTAGATTTCCCTTTCGTTTTTTTGGTTTATGATTAGCTTATGTGGCATGTGAGGTGGAGGTAGGAAATGGTGTTTTTGTCAAACAAAATATAGTCAACCCATAATGTAGTAACATATAATATTTTTTTAAATTGACATATTGGGTTAGTCAAAATTTGATTCTTAAAGTCTTATTATTTTGAATTTGGCAAACCATAACCTACTTTTTCAAAAAAAAAAAAAAAAAAAAAAAGGCCTAAAACCCTTCATAAAGTAGGTCTTGATCAAAACCTAGGTATGAGATGCTTAGGAAATTTTAATGATGTGATGATTATGAAAAAAGAATATTGAATATTGGATTATTTAGAAAAAAACAAATATTTGAGGATAATTTTTTAAAGAAAATAATAATAAACAAATATGATACGCTTGAAAAAATTAAAGTTTTATAAATATGTGTATTTGATAAGTATTTTCTTGAGGTGTAATTCTTTAGATTAACTCTTTTAAGACTTTTGAGTATGCTAATACAAATTTTCCAAAGGTAATTATTTTTATACATTAGATGGTGAAAGTTTTGAATTGGATTATCCATCATTTTGGTTTATGAAAGTTTTGATTTTATTCATTTGATATACATTGATCAAATAGTGATTTTATATTAAAGTATTTTGAATTGTTTTATTTGTGACAAAAAATTGTAAGATATTATGTTTTGGGCTGAGAACTTTTGAAAATAAGTTTTTGACTCTAGTTGGTTTTGTCTCGTAAACAAGATATAATAGTTGATAATGTTTAACCTCTTCAACATGATATAATAGTTGATGATATCTGGCCTTGGCAACGGGATATAATGGCTGACCATTTGAAAGTCCCACATAGTTGGGCACCATTTGATATTTGTTAATCAGAGAAAAATATGTTTGAAATATGTTTACTTTTTTACTTTGATATGAAATTGTTTGATTAAAAATTTGATGTAAATTTTTTGATTTATTTGATATGAAGCCAGGTTGAGAATGTTTTGATGGAAAATTTTAAATGTTCTAACTTATTTTTGAATTGAAAGTTTTGATGAAAAGTATCTCTTATTTGTTATTATGATTGAAACCTTTTAATCTATGAAACTGTATTATTATTTCTTATTGAGCTAAGCTTACTCCCACTTGTTAATATATTTTCAGTTGCCTTTAGTTTTGCGAAGAGTGTTGGTTATGTTTTCATCACTAGTATATGATTATAATTTTGTATTGAACTAGTAAGTACGTGTTTATGTGGATTGCTCGGTTTTGGGAGTTAATCGGGGAAGTTACTTTGATAATGTTATTCATTTTTATATTAGTTCAAAGTTGTAACCATTTTTTGAGATTATATTTGAAATTTAGAGATTTAGAAATAAATTTTTTGTTGACATGAAATAACCATTTTGAAATTAAGGAATTTAGAATGTTGCACATTACTCTGAATATGTGTTTGGTAAGTAGACACAATTTAGTTACAAAAGGAAGGCTTGTGTCATTTTACATGTGTCTACGATCTTGAGGTGTGAATTAACAGTCATGACCTAGAAGTTTGGGTTTCGGGATGTGATAGAGAGACCCTAGAAGTTCCCTAAATTACTTGAGGCAAATGTGTCCATTATGAAACCAGAACCTCAAGGCCTTTTTCATTGATAAATTTTAGTTTTTAAGTCAATAATCTCCTTGATGTAAAATGCATTTTCAATCACATTTGACTATTTTGTTTTATTTACTAGGTTTGTTTGTCACCCAACATATAGAATACTCATCTAGTAACAATGCAAACTATTATAACTATAGTAGTTTAGGCCACCTTAGATGGTTATTGTAGGTTTATAAATTTTTGTGACTTTTCCTTATACACCAATGGTTTTGGCAAGCTGTTGTGTTCTAAACAGTCCTCATGTTGGGATGTGGCCAGTGAACTTTAGTGCAGGTTGTTCAGAGCTTCCCCTTGGGAGGCGAGTGTGTAAGACAAAATGAGATGTATGCAAAAAGATACAAATACACACAATAAATACACACAATCTTTTTTATGATTGTGGCGATTGCTGTTTCACGGGGTTGTGCCTTAGTAAGGACACCACCTAATCGGTTAAGGTTTCCATTAGTCTTGTAGTACGAGACTCTCTCTTGACCATTCTTGAAACACAATCACTCATAGTGAAATTTAGAATGAACTCCTCCATTCCCGCATAAGCACCCACCATACCCCATTACATGATATAAGATGAAAAAATAAAGAACATCATCTTTTATCAAAGAAAATCTTTTAAAGTTCAATACCTCAGGCAGTATTTACAACCCTTTGCAGCTCTTGACACGATTCGGACTTTACTTATTTTCTTCAAGATGCATACGAAATCCACGTGGGCAAAACCTTGGATTTATAGCCTTTCTAATCAGTCTTAGAAGTCACGATGGTACGGATCATTGTCTAATATTCTCCCGACTCTACCTTCTATTTTTTGTACTTGCCTTTAAGCTATCACTGTTTGATCAAGTATCCTCTTCAGAATTGAAACCTGATTTGTTTCTAATTTTTGTTCGATAGCTTAGAAGTCTGGATTTGCTTTGATTTGATTTTTATTCTCTTGTCAAATCGATCTTAGGCCCATCGGTACCTTGCTCCCCAAATACCTTGGCCTCCAAGTTTGTAGACTCTCGTGTGTCCCACGTCTGCTCTGCTCCTAGTTTGGAATCCCTGAGTTGGCATGTTCCTACACCACAAGACATCCTCACTCCGAACTATTTCTAGGTCCTACTAGGAACTTCACATATATTTCATTAAATATTCATCAAACTGGGCCTCTAGGGTAGACATCTTCTAATATAACTATTGAGATGAAGATATAGATAATCTTAAACCCAACAAGTTTGAAAGAACAATCGTGTAAGGTAATATTAACTTGTACGGATTTTAGAAACAAACACGTGTAACTAAAATATATCAATTTAAATCCTCATCTCTAATGTCATCTTCATTCATCACCCTCATCCAATGTAATCAATTTAGAAAAACTTGTTCTCAAATTTTATGTAACTTCTCATCTTTCATTGGTTGGTGTCAAGTTTATGTCCTTTCAACTTTTACCTCCACTTTTACTTTGCATAAAATTTTACTTAGAATAATATGATTAAACAAATGTTACACCATGTTAATCTTCAAATTTTAATCTTGTTATTAATTTAATAAAAATAGAAATAGAAGAAAATATGGTGGCTTCAAGTCTATCTTTTTATCAATTAAGAGATTAATTATACAATCTTGTAAAGACTAGGTTTAAGTGTGTGAATAATATATATTACATACACACACACACACACACACATATATATATATATATAGGCAAAGGGTATAGGGAAGGAAGATTAATTATACAATCTTGTAAAGACTAGGTTTAAGTGTGTGAATCATATATATTACACACACACACACACACACACACACACACACACACACACACACACACACACACACACACACACACACACACACACACACACACACACACACACACACACACACACACACATATATATATATATATATATATATATATATAATGATAGAGCGTTCATTGTTTCAAATATGCAAGAGCACTGAGAGAGGGTTGGATTAGTCCTGTTAGAGACAATTACTACCTTGAAAACAATTATAAAGCGTATTAAAAAAATTATCCCATTTTCTATATTTTTTTCTTCATAAAACGCCTATCTACCTTAACATTTTTGGTCATTGAAAACACTCTATATTACGAGAGATGTTTATTATTGTCTTCTATCACAAATGAGTTTCGTGGTCCCTTACAAGCTACCTTGATCTCTTCTAATAATATTTTCAACCACAAAACTCACATATCTCTTGTAGTGCTACCTCATAGTCATCAGCACTATTCCAAGCAGCAAGAGATTGTTTCTTACTTTGCTATGTCACCAAGTTTCCCTAAACAAAAGTACAATATCCAAACACATATACTTTTTATCCTGTATGATGCCTATTTATGGCATCGATTTTGGATTTTCTGCCTATCTTGAGCCTTTTTGATAACACGCTCATTATTTCTTTCAAGTATCTTAATATCCTATAAATAACATATGATATTTTACATGGCCAGTACATAGGTAATTGAAAATGTTGGTTTCAAATGCAATATTAGGTTGGTAGATAATAAGCACATGAGTTTACCTACCAAATATCGAATCTACTTCCTACGATCAAAACTGATTGGTGTTTTCTTCTCCGTTTATTATTAGGATCCATTAAGGTTTGGCATTTGACATTCAATTGACATGTTCCTGTCAGCAAATCAAGCATATACTTGCTGTGTGAAATTGAAATACCATTCTTGTTTATAAACACTTCCATCTTATCTCAATTGTCCTAAACTTTGATACAAGTTCATTTGCAATATTTTTCTTTAATATAATCGTCTAATCTTCTTCATCCCAGTTAAATATCATCAATATGAACAAACATATGGCATTATTGTCAACTTGTTATTCAATGCTTTTAAAAATAATGTATGATCGAATTGTGCTTCCTTATAACCTTGTGTCAGGTTTACTCCTCTAAACCTATCAAATTCAGTTTGGGATGTGACTACTTCAATCCATATAGAGAACTTTTTTTAAAAAAAAACTTACAGACTCTCTTAGATCTTTCTCTCAATCAAAACCAGGTGGAAGTTCTATGTAGATCTTCTATTCCAAATTGCCATTAAGGAAAGCATTTTTAATGTCAAATTGTTGTAATTTCTATTCTAAATTTGCAGATATAGATAACAAGATTCAAACATATTTAGCTTTGCAATTGGAACAAATGTCTCCTGATAATCGATATCATTAGTCTGTATAAATCCTTTTTCTACCAATCTAAACTTAAATAAATCAATCTCATCATGTAAGTTATATAATAGTAAACATTTATTTACATGTAATTGGAGTTTTCCATTTTGGCTTCTTCACAACCTCCCATGTTTCATTTTCTTAAGAGCAAACATCTCTTTCAAAACTGATTGTTTCCATTTTAGAACATTTAAGGCTTCTTCAATGTCCTAAAGAATCTCAACATTTGAAACTGATAGAATTGTAAAGCTTAATTATTCTTATTGATAGAACAATCGTATATAAATACATTAGAAGATAATTGAAGATCCTACAAACTAGGAAGGTTACAAAGCCCAAGATATACTCTGAGCTATGGGTTCTATTCATCTGACTAAATACATTTGATGATTAAAGTAGAATGGAAGAAGTAAGTCTTATCGGTTGAGAACAACTAATTATCTCTATTATGCCCCCTCAAGATGGAGCTTGGGAAAGTAGTCCAATCTTGTGTTTCAATAGAAGAAAACGCTGTCTTGAGAGTGGCTTGGTTAGAGCATCAACAAGCTGATCTTCAGAAGAGACATGAGCTACACGAAGAACACCATTTTGAACTTGATCCTTGATAAAATGAAAATCAATTGCAACATGCTTCATTACACGGAATGAAAAAGCGGGATTAGACCATTTGAGTTGCTCCGATATTATCACGATAAATGGCGAGAGGCGAGTAGGGAAGCGAAATGCCAAGATCGATCGAAGATAACAAATGAAATTAAGTTCGGCAAACGTATTTGCGGCGGGCGATCTTTCGGCCTCAATGGAGGATCTTACCTTGATCGGATTGCTTTTAGAACTACAGGGAGATGGGATTTTCAGTCATACAACATAAGCACTGGTGGAGCAAAAACTATCCTTGTTCCCTACCTAATCAGCATCGAAAAGGCATGGCGGAGAGGTGTCGGAGGAAGGCATGCGATCGAGAGTAGAGTCATTATAGAGTTGAAGACCATCATCAACAATGCCCGACAAGATAACGTGTGTCGGTTGACAAAAAGGACCCGATATTGATTGTTAGAGCGGTGCATGTATTAAGATGGTTGTTGGCGACAGCTGCCGGGTCTTGTTAATAAGCGGATATTGGAAACTCCGATCCTTGGCGTGCTGAATGGATCGAATGAAAACTGAGGTTAACATGGTATTTGGAGGCCCGGTTGGTATAGGAGTAAGAACAGTCTTGGCATCTTGCATCTTGGTTTGAGTGAGGAGATCCATAATATATCGCCTTTGTGAAAGTAACAAGCCATGTTTGTTTGGTATGACCTTCTCCTTGAAAAGAAGTAAGTCGGTCGAGGTCTTTGATGGAAAATCAAAGCGAGAATGGCTCGTTGAAGTTAGTGTGATAGCATTCTCTCATGTTAGAATTAAATCATCAACATAAACAAGGAGATACATAGTGTGGCCATCTGACGCGAACAAGAGATGTATCAGCATATGAGTTTTGAAAGCCAAACTATAGGAGGAATGTTCTGAGCTCATGGTACCATGCACGAGGAGCTTGTTTGAGGCCATATATTGCTTTGTTGAGTTTGCAGACATGTGAGGGGTTGTCTTAATCAACAAATCCCAATGGTTGTGACATGTATACATTTTCTGAGAGATGTCCTTGAAGAAAGGCATTATTTACATCAAGTTGTCGTAGGACCACACGGTGATTCTTTATACTAAGAACAATTCGGTGTATTCGGTTTTACAAATTGGGTAAGCAAAGTGTCTTGGTAATCTATTCCGGGGCGTTGGTGCGACCTTTGCCAGCAATGGAACGGAACTATCAACAAAACCGCACTTCAGTTTGCGTTTGGTTCTGAAATCCATTGATTAAATGGATTTTGGCCCCGCTATCCAATGGGACTAGAGCCCATGTGGCATTCTTTACTAAAGCGTCAAACTCTTCAGACATGGCTCGACGCCATTTGTGATCTTTGAGAGCTTGAGTCAATGTGGTGGGTTCATGATCATCACATTTGGTTAAGTTGGTGTGAAGATTCATTTTGGTGAGGGGTTTTCGAATGTTGTTTTTGGCTCTAGTAGTCATGGTGTGGGTGGGTTGTGGTTGAGGCTCAGGTGGGTTTATTTGTGGTGATGGTTGTTGGGAATTGTTGGTATTTGAAGGTGCACATGATGGTGGTGGAATAGTGTGGTGGAGTAGGGCTACAGTGGTGGTGGCAGCTTCTCTGGGGTCTTTGTTGAGCGTCGTACAAAAAAAAAAAAAAAAAAAAAAAAAAAAAAAAAAAAAAAAAAAAAAACGGATGTAGTGAGGTGGTGAATGCAGGCGCGAGGTAGGAATTCGGAAGGGTGGTGAATCCAGTGGCAATGGAATCTAATTGTGAATGAGAGGATGGAGCAGAGAGATGGTGAAGGGAAAACAGAGGACTGACAAATTTAACATGCCTAGAGACAAAAATTTTGGAGGAGGATGGATCGAGAAGTAATTATTTTTGATTCAGAGCATCTAAGAAGACACATGGTTTGGATTGAGGTTCATTTGGTGGTTGTATACGGTCGAGCAGGATAGCATAAACAGCAGAATTTTGGTTTTAGTATTTGTTGCTAAAAATATTTTTCATATGGAGGAGAGGTTTAGTGTGGAGTGTGGGCATCACATTTATTAAATAAGCTATTTGTGGCTAGGGCATAAGACGATAGATTAAAGGAAGAGGCGCAGAGGTAGTGCTAATCCGATTTCTACAATATGAAGATGCCTATGTTGAAAAGCCATTTGTGTTTAGGTGTGACGTGGTGTAGTAAGATGAGAAATACCATTTGTTGAGAGAAAATGGGCAAATGCAATATATTCCGCCCCATTGTCAGAGTAAAGTGTTTTGATGGTTTTCAACAATTGCTTTAAATATGATAAAAATATCTTTGACTTCAGACTTTTGTTTGAGAGGATAGAACCAAATGTATCTAGTGAAATGATCCACAAAAATGACATAATATTTGAATCCATTGTTTGGTAAATTTGGGAGGAATTCGAACATCGAGAAGATAGTTTGAAGGGGTTGAGAAGAGACAATGGTAGATTGAGAGAATGATAATTTGTGGCTTATATTACTTAGAAAAGCATTACATGAAAATTGATTGGAAAAATAAGAAGAGAAAGTGAGATTATTTTGGGAAACAATCTCTTTCAGAATGTGAAAGGCTGGGTGTCCTAATCTTTGATGCCACTCATATAAAGTTGTTTTGATGCTGGAAAATGCAAGCAAGGGTGGAAATCTGATATAAACGCCGTCATGGTTTGGCCTACATTAGCCCCGTGTGAATGTCCTTTACGAAAAGCGGTTGGTAGAATCAATGGAGACATTATTTGAGTCTGAAAATTGAGAAATTGAAATGATTCTTTTCATAGCAGAACACGAGAGAGGACATTTAATCGATTGAAAGTGTTATGAGTTGTAGGGAAGGTGGGCCAATATGAGTAATGGAGGGCAGGGCCATCACCAGATCATAATTCATCTGAGCCATTATCATGGAGCATGTAAGGGAGGGTGTTTAGATCATTTGTAACATGGTGAGGCTCCATTTGTCTAGGATTCAAGATGTAGTCTTTTGGGAGTATTAGGCCCAGCGATGAGCCCATGATTTCATGGAATAGTAGAGTGATTGGGCAAAGCAGGAGAAGGACTTGATGTATTACTGTTGGATGTGTTAATTGGGACTAACCGAAATGAAGGACATCGTTTTGTTGTATGTCCTTGTAGCTTGCAAATTTGGCAATAACCCAAGTATGGCCGAGAAGGACGATGAGCTTGAGTTGGGAGTTGGCTGAAGTAGGATACTTGTTTTAGTGATTGGTGGAGGGACGCCATGAATGATTGGTGGTGCTTGAAGGGGCGGAGGTGGCGCAGGGTGCTGGTTTTATAGTTAGGTTAGCAGTGGCAGGAAAGTAAAGAGGATCTGGTTTGGTGGTGAGCCATAGCTTTAAAATTGAAGCGACTTTTCATGTAGTTCTCGAAGGTTATAAGTAATCTCATTTTGGATAGCACGTGTGAGTTCTCAGTATTCATCACCAAGGCCATCAATTATTTGTTATGTGGATCTTACGCATCTGGTGCTCGAAGAGGCGAGTTCGTAGGCGCTGCCTTGATGGATTCTGAAACGTTGTGACTGTCGAGCCCAACTGGTTATCATCTTGAGTTGGCTTTTGACCTGTTTAATGCGACCGCGAGAAGGCGTGGCGTAGGTGGTGGCTAGGATGGTTCATGCTTCGCGGGCTATTGTGGCTCGGGCAATGAAAGGTATGATGGTGTGGGTGATGGAGCCAATTATTGCATTCAGGATTAACTGGTCTTGGCGGATCCAGAGGGTGTGTGCAGGGTTGTTTCATTTTGTAAACAAGTGGCTGGGGGACATGGCTTTGAGCCATCTATATATCCTAGGAGGTCATATCCAATGAAGGGTGTGAGTGCGGTTCCACTTGAGAGGTGGATGGTGGATGTGGGTTTAAGAGGAGTTTAAGGCGTGACATTTATATTGGGGAAAGGGTATTTTGAGATTGTGGGTGTTGTTTAGAATGGAGGAAGATGTAGCCGTATTGGTGTTTGAGAGTGGACAAGGAGAAATGAATTAGGAGATGAAAGTTAAAGCGAAAAAAAGAGTTTGTTATATCGATTATTTCGATACCATGATAAATTGTAAAGCTTAATTATTCTTTATTGATACAAGATATGTATTAATCACATCAGAGATGGTCAAGATCTACAAACTAGGAAGGTTCCTGGCTGAATCCTGCAAATGGTTACATTCATCCTGACTAAATACATTGAATAGTTCAAGAAATTGAAATGGAAGACTAGAATCTACTCCGATTGAGAACAATAATTATATTAGAAACATAATAATAAAAGCACAAGTAATAGAAGACAAATGATCATATTGATTCAATGAAATAGGCCATTGAATGCATTATTGAAATTACCCATCCTTATACATAATAAGAAGATCAATATCCCTCGTGTAGGCAAAGAAGTAAAAATCTCGCCTCTCTATTTCAGTTCTGGTTCAGTGCCCGACTGCCCAAATGAATCATAATTTTGTTGACCATTTAAGAATTATTCTATATATTAATATCGTCAAACACACAGTTTCTTGTTGAGAGAGATGGGCTCAAGTGATCATCCATGCGAAACATGTGCATGCTCCAACCGTTATTTTGCTAATGATTACTGTCACTTCTACCCCTCATTCTATATTCCTCACTTGCCCTGCCTCTGCTGAATTTTACCCGTTTCAAAGATATGTTTTTGAGAGAATTCCTCTTATTATGAATATCAAGATTTTCCTCTCGTGGAGGAATGTCAAACTAGAGTTTGAGATTTTTGTTGGAAAAAGATGGCTGGAGTAATGTTGAATTTTCTCTGTTAAATTGTTGATTTTCTATTGAAATGAATTCTCTTTAAATCACTTCATCGAAGGCTAACGACGATTTGGCATACATGCATGATATTATGGATTCATTATAGTTAATATTAGAAGATGATTAGGATAAAAAATATAACAAAATTGATGATTAAAAATGTAGGTTTGTGATGCCCACAACCATATCTCTCTCCCATTTATCAGACTAACTTAGTTTAGATCCAAACACTATATTAAATTTAAATTTGGAAAACTTTAATCACCTCTCAAATTTGGTGTTCAATTACTGCCTGTTAAAACATTTTTTTGACAATATTCGCTTTACATTATAGTAATCTGTTTTAAAATTTATCTCTCTATTAGGACTCAATATTGGACCCTCCTCTCCCTATTCCATTAAGACTCTTTGCCATTTGAGTGAAGTCTTGTGGTCAAACCATTGATTATATATAAAATAAAAACTTCTTTAAGTTGCTGTGGGAGACAGAACGAAGGTTCATCTATGCTTAGAAAGAAAAACTTCTTCCCTTATTGGATATGGAAATCTTACAAAGGATGATGTTCACAATCCATTAGCAATGCGATTTTATGCTAATGGGTGACAAAAAAGTGATAGAAACACAGGCTGAGATGATAACAATGATAGATTCCTGTGCTTTGAAGAACTATTTAATGATGTAATGTCATAAAACAGGAGAATAAATCTGTGTATATG
The DNA here is from genome assembly GCA_016808115.1 of Tetrastigma voinierianum. Classification (NCBI taxonomy): domain Eukaryota; kingdom Viridiplantae; phylum Streptophyta; class Magnoliopsida; order Vitales; family Vitaceae; genus Tetrastigma; species Tetrastigma voinierianum. The sequence goes on along the minus strand of JAEQBH010008900.1, from coordinate 1,034 downwards.
TGGGGCTCCATGTCCTTTAAAACCACCATTTGAAGCAAGTAAGGCACACCTGTGGGAGTTGTCTTACAATATATGTGTTGAATTCACTTTGGCACTGCCTTGTAAATATCCTGATTCCTGTGCCAAGTCCATAGCGCATACGTAGAATTCACGACCTGTGTGATTGGAATAAAAGATGGATGAAATGGCCTAAATGTATGGATGAAAGAGTGCACAAGTTAAGATACCACTTCTACATGGAAATGTTGATGAAACTCTCTCTTGTCTAATGCAAATTTCTTGGTTCATCTACATATTTCCTGATATGTATGATACTTCAGACTTTGATAGACACACATACCAAGATTCATCTCAGGGAAAGTCATTCAAAAAACTCTATTGGCCATTATAGAAGAATATACTAGCAGAACTGATGATGATGATGATGATGATAATGCTAATATAATATCTCATATATCCATAAATTATATTAAAAAATCCGTATAAAATCATTTTAAAAAATGAGGCACATATGAGGTGGAGTATTTGAGATTCCGCTGCAGCTCGTCACAATTCCAAACTTTGACAAAAACAGAAAATTATTTTAATGTTATGTCAAATAAAAATGGAATAATGTCGTACTCTGCTGATGTTCAAGCTACCCGTAAAATATGCGAGGCTTGTATTTTACCTCAAGTATTCCATGCCCAAAGCTGCTTTCTCTAAATGCACTCCACTCTGGTTGTTGGTCCCAACAAAACTTGCCTTTGGCAGGGCCAAAAGAGAAATTCAAATGGCACAACCCTCCAAATTCTGGTATATTGTCTTGTGCTGAAGGACATTTTCCAGGATCATCTGCATGGTCAACATCGACTTTCTCAATATTTCCACCATCTCCAACAGTTATGTAAACAGGCCCACATGGATCCAGTGTATAGTTGTAGACTCGATTCATCCGCTCATAAGCATGGACCTGCAGGTGTGTATTATTTTATACGTCTCCTGATAAAAACGAATCATATCTAACAATGGAATACTGACTTGATTTGAAAAAG